>JAQPZY010001076.1:0-177500 GCA_029931535.1 Margaritifera margaritifera
AAAAATTCAACTGTCCACAAAACCTGAGACTGTAATGACAACACACATTAGACTGGAGCTGAGGTAGTTTAGTTGGCAGTAGCATTGGACTTGAAATCCATAGGTCATGGGGTTTGATACCAGCCCAGATCAGCTCTGGTCAGCTGCCTGGTGTCCTTGGGAAAGTCACTTTGCCCCCATTTCCTATGAATATCAAAACCAACATAGCAACCAACATCAAACTTTCCTCTTAAGTATATTTTTATGAGGAGTTGTATCATTCATCAGTATGAATGGTGGAAGATTTTTTCAAACATTCTTTATATTAATGACACACAGAGATGAAAAACACTCTAAGCTGAGTTCGTGTAGTTTATAAGAAACTCTATAGTTCATGAACTATTTTTCTGTGATGCTTAGAGAAGCAGAGAACATACTCATTTACCACCGATTTTTAATCCTTATCTTTTGCTATTAATTTGTTCCCTTCTTTTTTATTCCTATGATTTAACTCTATATATATATATATTTTTTTCCAATCATGACTAATTTCAGGTTTTAGCAACCAATTACAACCTATCCACCACCCACCACCACCACCCGTTCCATGTAGTTCTACATTATTTACATTGTACCAAGATACCTATTGTACATATAACTAGCTGCTGCTGTTCTGCATTCAAGTTTTTTTCCAGTGACCAGCAAACATGGGTTTCACCAACTTTTGCATGTAAAGATTTAGCAACTTTTAGTCAAAATATATAGTTAAACAATCAAAGATTCACATTACTAGTCTTAAATATTTGATGATCAAGAAATTGCTTAATGGTTCCGATACTTAGGATTGTCAAATTAATTAAACCCCTCAACAACAACTGAAATTTAGGTGTTTTCACGCAATATATAGTATAAATAAAGTTCACGCGTCATTGGCTTACACTATTGGTTTTTAAAACTTTATTTGGAAAACAAAAAAAAAGCATCGTCTGTTAATTTATAAGGGCAACAATATAGATAACTTGCTGCTCCAATGTCCACTGTCAGTAAAAGTAAACCATGCCCATTTAATAGAGACTACCTCAAACATACGGTGATTAGCGGATGCAACTAAACAAGAAAGCATAGTGGGTTGAGCTATTTTATTGCATGAAGCTGCAGCAGCTCCAACAGAATGTCTAGAGAGACAGTGGAGAGAGCTTTTTCATAATCCTCTTTAATCTCTTCCAGCCCCACAGCATTTGCATTTAGAAATGAAATACTTCACTAGCTGTTTTGTTTTCCAGTTATTTTTCTGTTTATCTGCTGTTGGATAAATTTTGGAATGTGCTTTCTTCTGTTCTTTACTTCAAAAAAGATTAAAATTGCTAAAGTTCATTATTGACACCAAGTCTATATATCACAAAAATATGCCCTTTGTTCAAAAAAGTGTCCCTTCCTTCAACAAAAGTGCCCCTTTTGAAACTTGGACACTTTCTGTTGTTTTAGAAGAAGTTGTTCAAGTTTTGTCCTTTATGCCAGAATGTTTTCTATCAAATCTGGCAAGTTCTGTTGAGTACTGATTGAGAAGTTGTTTTCATGTTGTTTTTATTTTAATAACAGCTGCCACATTTGATCACAGTCATCCATGTAAGAATGCTGTCAAATTCTGCTGAGCAATTTGAGAAGAACTTGATTAATGGTTTTTCTATTTTTAGTAATGGCAGCTATATTTGACGATGGATTAGCATCACTTTAATATATTTGAAAGACCTTCACCCAGGGTGCTTTCCATCAAATTTGGTCAAATTCTCTTCAGCATTTCTTGAGAAGTTGTTGTTTACATACTTTTTATATTTTTAGAAATGGTGGCCATATTTAATGGTAGATCAGTGTCATCTGAATAAACTTGAAAGACCCTCATGACTAGATGCTTTCTTTCAAATTTGGTCCAGTTCTGTTGGGCAGCTTTGAGAAGTTGTATATAGCAACTGTAAACAGAAAACACATAATGGACGACACAAAATGGATGAAGGACCATACCATATGGCAAGGTGAGCTAAAAATTATGCATATAGCACCATGCCACTTGCCTTCAAGATAAGACATGTAACTGACCTTCAAGATTAGACCCAATGTGGTACACAAAACACCTAGTAATTATGATATGTACACCAAATTGTATCCCTTAGTCTAGAACAACTTCAAAATAAACTGTGGAAAGAACTGTGTGATGGACAAAGTTAAATATTGAGCCATGACCTTGACCTTAAAGATAGCCCCTACAATGTGGTACATGACACACCTTGCAATGATGTACAAGCATACCAAGTTTCATCCCTTAAAATAAAATGGTTAAAAGAAATTTGTGATGAAAATGTAAAATATCTAGCCAGAACACTAAAGATAGCACCCACTATGTGGTATATGACACGCCTCCTTGTGATGGTGATGTTAGTTTAATGGCACTTTTAACACCCTGGCTATATCATGCTGAGGAAATGGGAGCTGCCTACCTGAACGACACACCAAGGCAGCCAACCCAGGCTAGCCTGGGTGACAACTGAGCCTGTGACCCTTGGATTACAAGTCCAGTGCTTTACCAACCGAGCTACAGTGGCTCCTGTGGTGATGTACAGTATACCAAGTTTCATCCATGAATCTCAAATGGTTACAAAAAGCAGAAGAAAATGTGTGATGAAAATGCAAAACACTGAGCTGTACCATACACCTTCCTTTGATGTGTCATAAGTATACAAAGTTTCATTACTTAATCTCAAATGGCTTAAAGTTATTGAGGATGGAAAAGTGTGATGGAAAACGTAAAATGTCATGTTACAACCTTGATATTGAATATACACCGCTCCCTCAATAACTTGCACCTGGACAACTCGTGAGCCCACTTGTACTGCGGGGTCAGGTATGGATCCCCCTTTTTTTTCTCTAGAAAATACCCAAAGAATTGGACCCTATTTAAAGTTGCAGAGCAAACCTCATTGAAAGCATATCAACTATTTCAATTTATAGACAATGTCAAAGATTGCTTTACAAACATCCCCATGATGAATTTATATACCAATTACACAATTCTTTCTCAGAGAAACTGAGCTACATATAAATGTGAAGGTTAATGCAATTAAGTCATTAAGGTGTGAAATCTAGATCGGTGACCAAGTTTTGACTGAAGCATGTAATACATCTCATGAAACATTTATGT
Organism: Margaritifera margaritifera; assembly: GCA_029931535.1. Classification (NCBI taxonomy): domain Eukaryota; kingdom Metazoa; phylum Mollusca; class Bivalvia; order Unionida; family Margaritiferidae; genus Margaritifera; species Margaritifera margaritifera. The sequence goes on from JAQPZY010001076.1 coordinate 3,173, forward strand.
ATCATCTTGTGTGATTAGAGCCAACAAGAAATAGCATCTTAGAAAATGACAAACATGAACCTTAAGCACAAAGTTTCATCCCAGATGGACTGATGGACAGACCTACACACATACTTCCTGAAAGATAGACAGCTATCCATAAACTGGAATTGCTTTGTCAAAAACACAGCCGAAAATGTGAACACTCGTAATCTTTTCAATTTATTGTTTGAAACTGTTCGACTTGGTAATCTACAAATTTCATCTCAAAGTTTGTGCATGACATGACATAAATATGTAATAGGGTTCATACAGTTCTAGAAATTGTTTTTTCAAGGACTTTTCAATTGGTCTTTTCAAGGACTTTTCAATTAGTTTTTTTCAAGGACTTTTCAATTAGTTTTTTTCAAGGACTTCCAAAAGTTTTCAAGGAGTATTTTTTCTTAGAGAAACTGAACTTTCTCTATGTCACTTTCTTTGTTCCTTCATAAATAGATACAAAAGTAGAAGAAAAAACACACAATTGGTGTACCACTTAGGAGCAAACAAACATTACTCCATCTGGTAACTACCCATGTCATGTGTCATTTGATCCACCCAATTTTAACCCAATTTATGTATTTGGTACAGAATTCTATGTCATAAAATAATTGTTACCTCTCTAACAAAAATGGCAGTATTTCATGAAACAGTCAACAAAACTTAAAGCTGGTGCTTACGCCATTTGAAGTAAACAACAGAGAGATAACAGAGATATATCTTTAATTGATCACAAGTAAAATGAATTCAACACGTGAAATTTTCATGTGAAATGTTAAGGACGTTTTCAAGTTTTTGTTGTGTCAGTAGTGAGGGTGTCATAATTAATTGCTGTCACAATACCAGGTTTCTCAAAAAGTGACTGGTCATTGACATTAAATTACTTGGAAATCAAAAGAAATATACATCTCAAAAACTCATCAAAACATCCCCATAATGAAAGAAATATCAACTTTAAAATTATTTGTCACCATGTCTCGTATGTAACATGGTGTCAGAACTGTTACATTCCAAAATCAGACCAAAGTTGTGCCAATTATTCAGTTCCAGATCATGTTTCATCTTCAGCAGAAATGATGACTGTGTTGTCATTCACGGTAAAAGTCGCCAAAAGAAATCAATTTTTCTTAATCTTTTTCACAATTATGTAAATTGGTTTGGTGTTAGAATATTACTTATCAGATTCTTATAAAATACAGATAGCAACTGGAAAAAAAGGATGGCTGTATCTTAATCAAGCCTTGTTTATTTTATGACCTGTATAAAGACTCATTTATGAGAGCTTCACATGTACAAAGCACATGGTTTGGAAGAATGGGCACGAGTGAGATTTAGGTGTATTTTTTTACCACTGTTACATCTCTCTAAATAACTGTTTCTGAATATTGCTCAAGACAGATGGAAATTAACATTTTTTAGTTATACATTGGTAAAGGATTTAAATTACATGTACTTAGCATTGTGCCGATGAAATTCATTTGGAAACAACTCTACTTTTGCAAATGATTTGTTCAAGAAACTTATTTTTGTCCAGCTGCTATTGATACTGGATGTTCATGTCCATTCTTATGTATTCATTAAATTTTTAAATGCGGTAACATTCTTTTGTATTGGTTTGGGGATGATTTTGTACCAGTAATACATTAAGGAAAGGGAAAAGATAGTTCTCATGTTAAATCAATATAAGTAAAACTTCATGCTGATTTCAAATTAGATAGCGGGGAGGTCACATGTACTCATTTAAAATCTAAATGTTGTATCCACGTTTCATCAATGTCGGATTTTTAAAACTTATAAATAACATTCTTGATCATTGGTTTGGGGATGATTTTGTAACAGTAATTCTTTAAGGAAAAATTCAAAGATAGTTGTTACGTTTAATTGATATGAGTAAAACTTCACGCTGATTTCAAATTGGAGATCCTGAGATGTTTGGGCACATACCCCATTTAAAATCTCCCAATTTTTGTGTCCATGTTTCATCTTTATCTGATGTTTTAAAATTTAAATAACATTCTTTATCATTGGTTCTGGGATTATTTCATACAACTAATTATATTGGGGTGGTGGGGGTGGAAGATAACTTTCATGTTTACTTGATACGTGTAACATCCCGTTAATATAATATTAGATAGCTGCAGTGTAACATGTACCAGAGTCCACAGTAACCATGTTTGTGTCATTTGTTTTTGTCTAGTATTTGAAATGAGCAAAAAAACCTTTTATTAAAAGGTATTAGTGCTCAGATATTGAAAAAAATCAAATTCAGCTTATTATAATATAATACAATGTTTTTTGCAAAAACTTGAGATGAAATATGATGGAACTGCTGAACGAGATATGTAACAAGGACAACAAAAACTCGCATCTTTCTTGCATCTCACTGCTATAATTTCTTGTTCATAATCATGTACCACCCATAGATCTGACAAAATGGACAACAATTATGGAAATGATAGGTGGTTAGAACAAGTACACTTACAGTTATGTGCAAAGATGTGGGTCTTTGTGTAGATGGACAAATAAGTTGTGTAATCAGGGTTCTAAAATATTGGGATGCACACATGCATTACTTTGATTCTCTCCACAAGGTATGTTCTGCTTAGGTGTTTTAAAGTTGTCGAGATGGATTCGAGTCTATACTATGTTATGATTTAAAGTAATTTGGACAGGATAAAGATGTTAATTGATTATGACTGGATTACTCAAGAGCTAAGTGGCATAAAACTGGGTCATTTTCTCAGTGTTTAAAGTTCGTCAAGATGTCTAAGCGTGCATTATCTCCAATGCCAAAACAACCAAAACTGAGCAACTGAATTATCACATGAAATTCGGTGATGGATAGAAATGGGAACTTCAGGGATGGTAATCAAGTTCAAAGGGACATGAATATGTATTCTGCTCTTCCTGTAAAGCTGATTTTAAAATCTGTTATGGTGGCAAGAAAGACATCGTTGTCATGCAGAAAACCGCCATCAAATAAAAGCATATTAACTGTGACAACAAATATGCCATCACTTTAATCCATGTTCTCAAGATTCTGCATCACTGTGGACAAAGTTGCATGTGCTGAGTACACTATCAGCCAACTTTATAGCCAAACATAACCTCCCATTTCTGGTAGCAGATCATTTTCAGATCTAGTCAAAATAATGTTCCTGGACTTGGAAATTGCACAAAAGTTCTCATGCAAACAGACATAGACTTCGTGGCATTATGACCCAAGCTTAGGTCTTCATTGGAATGAGAAAAAGTCAGACATGTGCTGCAATGAAAAAATTCACCATTCTCACTGACAAGTTAAATGATCAAGGGGATAATAAAATGCTGACAGTCTGAGTTCGTGTAAACAGGATATCCACAAGATTCCTTGGAATACCAACATGTAACACTGGATCAGCAGAACTCATCTTTGCATGCTTGGATAAAATATTCTTGCAAGTATTATGCAAGTTTAAAACTTTTCAATTGTCCATAAGAAATCATGATCACAATTGTATTATAATTATAAGTAATAATAATACATGTAATATGAATAATATGATATTATGGATACAGTACAGGATCCATAATGCCTTGGCTTGAATGAGATTTTGTCTTCGTTTGTAATGCTTGTTAAGTGATAATTGTTTTCTGGATTTCATTGTTGTTGTTAAAGGATGGTGATGATGATAATGATGACAACAAAGGCATCTGAAAATTAGGCTTAATGTCACAAAGGGTGTGATGGTATAATGCATGCATCAGTACCATACAACATAGATGCTTGGGAGTGCAATCAATACTCGCTAATTTGATTAGGTAGGTTGTCTTTTTCTCCCATGATCAATATTGATTATTTTATTAGCTATTGATGGGTGAACAATGAAACATATTATTAGTCGTGCACTACTAATTGGAAATTTAAAAGCAGTGATGGGTACCTTTGAGGTAAAATTTTCACCCCAGTGGTTATTTTTTAAAACTGTTTCCCATGCCCTAATCCAAGAGGAATTATATTGATAAGAAGTAATTTCTGGATTTAAAATCATATGGACTATGTAATATTCTAGAAATCTCCACTGGCAGCCTTAAAAAAACAAAGTTATTAGAAAGTTTCTTCTTTTTTGCAATTTGTATTGCAGTGGTTAGTGGTGGTGTGAAGCTGTCTGAGAAGTCAATGACATTAACCCAGAATGAGAAAACTGCACTAGTCTGGAAAATGAAATTCGGACTACATTCGGACTCCCAAAGAAGAACTTCCCAATCGACCCAGACAGTACCAATCTGGAGCAGTTTTGGCAGACAGTCAACAATCTGAAACTACCCACAAGCAGGAAACAATTTAAGCTTCTTGGTGGACTCGGTCGAGTTGTATTGACATGTCACATTCTAATGCAGACACTGAAAGGACATTTTCCATTCCGAGGAAAATTCAGGTTGACTCTAGAGGAAATCTGGATCCAGTGACCATTTCAAACTGATGATCATTCGTTTGGATAACCATCTGCATACCTGTCAACTTGTACTGAATCCTGTAATTTGTACGTTTTTTGTGGGGTTTTGCAGTGTATGGCCGTACAACCACTTTGTACAGTTTTTTTATATTTAAAAAAAATAATCTCAGCAAGTCCTTATTCTGGTGCTTTAATTACTACATCTACCTTTTTTTGGACATTCATGCCCTCTGGGCGTACTGAATATTTGATTCTAACCACTCTCCATGTATACATTTATATGCTGTATAACACCTACAGGTGCTCAGTGACAACTATCGCATAGGTGTACATTCTGTTACCGCTTGACTGCATATTGGGCTAAGTGACCAAATTATCTGCAAATCAAAACACCTCAAACAAAACAAAGCTGGTATGATTAATTAGCAGTCTTTTAAGCGGCTTTGTTGCACTGTGTTTACTCAAACCAGATCCTCATGAGTGGCTCACTTTGATTTTAATCCAGCGAGTCAGGTAATTAAATTAATGAAAGGTACTTTACCGACATCAGTGTTGGTTTCCTTTATGAACTGATTAAATGAAAGTAATGATTCTTTCATTTTTAATTGATTATACAGACGATCAACTTTCACGTGCAATATTGCATTTGAAGCGAAACAATTACGCTAATTAATGAGCTCTGTATAATATTTAAAAGAGAAAATGTTTGTTATGATCACTTTAGAAGTAGTTGTCAAGCAAGCTGATATATACTATGTGGATAAAATGAGTTTTGCTAATTATTTTCACAAGGAAGGTAATAAGGACGATTTGAAGAAGTAAAAATCTTGTGAAAGTGGAGGGATAAAATGCAAGACTGCTACAGAGTGTGAGAATTCCTTAAACCAAGAGTGTAAAAATTCTAATGAATATTTCACCAAATGGACCAGAGCTTGAGGACTTTAACTCATACATGGCTATCAACCTCTGGCTTAGTGCTGGTGCAGGTGGCAGACATGTACATGGACATTGTGTTTCAAAATCCAGCAGCTAAAACATATATACATGTACCTGAAGTAGCCAAACGTATATCAACAACTGTTTTAGAAAAATTAAATTCTTTAAGAAATTATTATGTTGTATATTATTTCATTTGTTCTTTCTATGGATTAAGTACATACATCTCATCAAATTTCGGCAAGTAATTACCATTTTGGGACAAGTGAAAAATAAGGTGGGACAAGTGAAAAGTAAGGTGGAACAAGTGAATTTTCTGAAACCAATTGTCCCAAAAAATATTTTGCTCAGCCCTGTCTTGTCTAAGGTTTTTCTGGTCTTTGTAAGTTTTTTTTTGGTCTGGTGTACAGGTTTTTGTCTCAGGAGGTTGACAGGTATGCATCTGATGTATTTCACAATCATTGTTAAAAAGCAAAAAAATGGTGTGCTGTTACATCTGCAGCATATTAATGGCTACAGTTTCCATATCCTGACCTATATGTTAAATATAAGAACTGAGATTTGTTCTTTGCATCCTCTATTTATTACACAATCACAATATCATTTGGATATTTTTCAATCATAATGTTGAAATTGTTTGAAAATTATCTCATTGGTGTCTTGTGTTACATCTTTGTTCAACCCAAAAAATATATTTGGTTTTACACAATACACATAAGGAACTATCTCCTTTCATACAGAAATAAATATCAGGTGTTTTTATAATTATGTAACCTGGACAAGTTATAATAACTCTAAAAAAAATTAAAAAGTGAGTCCTGAGATGTAACACAAATTTTATGACATCAAATTCTGTACCATTGATCTATTCATTATAAAATACATAAATTTTAAAAAATCTGAATTAAAAAAGTGATATATTTTATTCAGTTCTAACGTTTTGTATTCCCAAAGATAAATTCAAGGAATTTGGGAACAACACAAGGAGTCCATGAAGAAATTGAAGGACTTTTCAAAGATAAAACCATTTTTAAAATTCAAGTTCTCAGGCAACCCGTCAAAATCACAGATTTTCAAAGTTGTACGAACAAATGTGTAATAATGATCAAACCTACCAAAAAAGCATATCTGCACCCATTCCCAGTAACTCTTTTTTAAAGTTATCAAAACCAGCCTGTTGTACTGATTTAAAATGATATATAAAGTGGCACAGGACTTGCCTGAAAATATGTACAAATGTCGATAGGACCGTTTTTACAATAAACTACCAACACTGGAAATAAAGGAAACATTAATATTAATTTTATGAGGAAACGTCAATACAATGAACAAGTTTTTGGCAAGTAATTTTCCATAATGATTTCTATACTGGACAACAGAACCATAGCAGGGCTGAGCAAATCCCATAGCCTGACGTCCCGGACTAGTCATTTTTGAAGTCGGGCAAGTAAAATTTTCCAAGTCGCTAGTCCAGGACAAGTGCTTTATAAAAAAGTTGGGCTAGTCCTTATTTTTGTGCTTTAATCACTGTATCTACCTTTATTTGGCCAATCATGCCCTCTGGGCGTACTGAATACTTGATTCTACCCCTCTTCGTGTATACATTTATATACTGTTACCGCTTGACTGTTTATTGGGCTAAGCGACCAAATTATCAGCAAATCAAAACACGTCAAACAAAAGAAAGCCAGTATGATCAATTAGTAGTGTTTTAAGCAGCTTTGTTGCATTGAGTTTACTCAAGCCAGATTATCACGAGCGGCTCACTATGATTTTAATCCAGCGAGTCAGTGTAATTAAATTAATGAAAGGTACTTTACCGACATCAGTGTTGGTTTCTTTTATGAACTGATTAAATGACAGTAATGATTCTTTAATTTTTAATTGATTATATAGATGATTAACTTCCACATGCGATATTGCGTTTGAAGTGAAACAATTACGCTAATTAATGAGCTGTCTCTGTTCGTATTTAAAAGAGAAAATGTATGTTATGATCACTTTAGAAGTAGTTGTCAAGCAAGCTGATAGTTACTCTATGGATAAAATGAGTTTGCTAAATTATTTTCGCAAGGAATGTAATAACAGCGATTCGGAGAAGGAAAATTTATTTGAAAGTGGAGGGATAAAACGTAAGACTGATACTGAGTGTGCGGTAGCTATTTCTCCGAAGAGACATAAGCAACAATCTGTGATGGCAAAATATGTCAAATATGACACTACTAAAAGACAGAATTCTTGGAACACTCTTAGTGAATACTCCACCTAGTCTCAGTCAATTATGCAAACTATTAGAAATCATTTTTGTTATAAGCCCATCCACTGCTGAGTGTGAACGAGGATTTAGTTCAATGAACTTAATCAAGACTTCTTTAAGGAATTCCTTAAACCAAAAGAGTTTACAAATGCTAATGAACATTTCCGCAAATGGACCAGAGCTTGAGGACTTCAACTCGGACACTGCTATCAACTGCTGGATTAGTGCTGGTGCAAGTGGCAGACATATACATGGACATTTTTACAAATCTATCAGCTAAAACATATATACATGAACCTGAAGAAGCCAAATGTATAACAACCAATGTTTTTGAAAAATTAAATTCTTTTAAGAAATAATTGTGTTGTATATTATTTCGTTTGTTTTTTCTATGGATTAAGTACATACATCTCATCAAATCTCAGCAAGTGATTACCATTTTGGGACCAGTGAAAAGTAAGGTGGGACAAGTGAAGAGTAAGGTGGGACTAGTGAAGAGTATGGTGGGACTAGTGTATTTTCTGAAACCACTTGTCCTGGACTAGTGGCTAAAAAAAAATTTGCTCAGCCCTGCATAGATTATGTTTTTAGATCTTAAGACCTTTGTGCATTACAAGTTCTGACCTTTAAAACAATGACATAAAAGTATTTCATTTTCTCTCTATAACTTGCACCAAGTGGATAAATCCCATGGACAGGATTTTTAAGGCTAAATATTTGCTCAGGATGCTGTTAAGAACAGCATGGTACTGTCCTGACTTTCTTTATATTAAAATGGATATATTTTCAACACCATTTCAGGTGAAATACATACCTCAGCAACTCTCCTCCTTGCCATGGATCTTGTCACTACCGTACTGCACACACCGCTGTGGCAGCGATAGTAATTCCTCAAGGGAATAACCATTGCTGCAACAACACCAATTTCTATCTAAATATTCTTAAAGGCTATGGGGGATTTCAGGCACTGCTCAAATTATTACTGAAAAAGAAAAAAATACAAACTAGTACAGCAATATTGCATTTAGAACTATTTGAGAAGGAGGAAGAATGAGAAAGAAAAATTATATTATACAATTACAGACTCCTGGCCATACACCTGGTTACAATCTGATACCTCTGCGGCAGCAACAGTAGTTCCTCAAGGGAATAACCATTGCTACCACTACACCTATTCCAATATAAATACTCTCAAAGCACAATATTATATAATTATCGACTTTTATTTAGCTGAATATCAAGGTTTATGAAAAAGTAAACATCATACTGACTGATGTGAAGCACCGAGATTAATATGATAGGTTTACTTGTTCTTAAAACTTCATCTTCATCAAAACAAAGTTCTGCAATAATGTTTTATTACACAATATAGAGAAAAAATATAAAAAATCTGCTTTAGAATTCTAGATATGCCATTTCAACTGCACAATGCTAAGAACATAATATTGTGACATCACATACAAGCCAATAATATCATGATCATGTGACAAGAATAACTGAAGCCCCGGGTGTCCAAGTGGTCTAAGGCGCTCGACTTCTCAGATCACTGACATCTCCCCTCTGTCCACGTGGGTTTGAGTCTTCGGCTGGGCCAAAGTGGGTATGTGAGAAAGCTTGTCTGTAGCTTTCCATTGGTTGCTGGTTTTTCCCTGGTTTTCCCCAGGTTCTTCCTCCACCAGATATATAATGGCCATGAAATTGTGCTGAAAAATGGCGTCAAAACCCCAAAACCAAACCAAGAATAACTATGCACCATAAGGAAATATCAAATCATGTGATGTTGTGTCATCCAATGAAAAACCATCCCTCACAGGAATCATGAGTTATTGTCATTGTTTTTGATGTTATTGTCATCATCATCATCATCATCAAAAACAACACATGGTGCCATTAAACACTCACCTGCAAACTGCAGTATAATGCTTGTGACACATTTATGCACGGACTGCCACAACAACAACAACAAAAAACAAAGAAAACAATTACAAGTCATACAAGTTCAAAACTTTGTAAAAAGCTGAAAATTTGCTTTAGAGGCATCAATTAACCCATCCAGATATACCTTCCTTGTACATGCCATAAGACGTTATCATGCAAAAAAAAATTCTTTACTCCCAAACCCCTTAGAAAAAAAAAGATTTTCAGTAATATTAGCAACAACAGAACAAAGAAAGAGGGGTTTGGTTTGGTTGTGTGAGATTTAACGCCATTTTTCAGCACATGATAGGCTACACCTGGCGGCCAGTATATTTGGTGGCGGAAGAACCTGGGAAGACCCTAGGAACAACAACCGATCCACGGGAAGCTACTGGCAAACATTCACACATACCCACATTGGTCGAATCGAGACAAACTTGCGTGGACAGAGGTGAGATGTGAGAGTGACATGTAAAGGCCACCAAGGGCCCCAATAAGAGAGAGAGATCATGACATATCTTAACCACCATGATATATGCCTGTAACCTGTAGTATGCCTAAATAGTCAACAGCCCTGCTTAGAGCTCAGTAAAACTATCTTCAGCTATTGTCATAGAGGCAATTAAAAATCAGGTGGTCAGAGATGAACAGCCACCATTTCACAAGATTACTTAATTGGTTGATAATAGCTAACGTGATATTGTATTAAGTCCTTTGAACACTGCTGTGGGAGAACTCATTATGATAATTTGCTAATTTGCATATCTAAAGTACACCAAGTGGAACAACCCAATTTGTTTGAAGTCTGGTAAATCAAAGAGATGTGTGTTGAATAACAAGTTTTCACACATCATTGCCTTGAATGAGAATGTTTAAACCATCTTTATTAAATATTTTTGGCAAGCTCATGATCAAAGGCAACATTTCATTGAAGTCAGAGTTTACTCCATATATAAAATGCAAAACCTGATTATTTTGGAGGTCAGAATAATGTACAAGACTAGCGATTTCATCTTTTAAGGCAAAAGGTCAAAATGCACCTGTGATTCAGGGAAGGAAAAGCCATTTGTGAAGCAAGAATAGCGCAGCAAAACTAAATTTCAGAACTCCTGGTTGACAAAGTTTGACTTTGTGAAGTGCAGCAGCAAGAGAGCATTTTATTCTTTACACATATTGCAAACACCATATTGGCATTAGCCATTCTGCTTTGCACATACTGCAAACACCATATAGACATTGGTCATTTTGAAATGTACAACATCCGTCCACATAGCAACTACAACTAACATTGGGACAAGGCATGAATGTACAGCTCAATCCCAAAGCAAGTTACAGGTTGAAACAATCATCAGCAGAAGATGTCACAATATTTAGAGCTTAACTACTTTGCTGCAAATTTGTTCCAGAGCACAATATGTTTTCAGTTGCAAATCATTTTTCAGACCGGTGTATGGAAATGTTCCTGGATAGCAATATTGCTAGCAAATGCAGTTGTAAAAAGGACAAAAGCAATGAATATCATAAATAATGCAATTGCACCAATGTTGGACAATCAAGTAACTGAGTTATGCCAAAATAACAAATACATGTACTCGGTCCTGATTGATGAATCGAAACACAATGGAGGTGACAAGACCATCGCTATTTTTGACCCGAGTGTATGACCATGCCATGAATAAAGTTTTGTCATCTACCTTCAGGAAAACCAAGATATGATAATCTAACTTGGGTGGCCACTGCATGTTTGACACTGCACCACAACAGTGCAGATGCGGAATGATCATTTTCTATGCTGAGAAAAATTCAACAAGATCTTTGGGGAAGTTTTAACAACAATCCCAAAGTCTTTAATGAGATGAACACAAATGCCACTTGCATTGCCTTCAAACCCACTACTGAACTACCAAGAGCAGCAAAGACTGCCTTTATTCCACAATGCAATGGATGTTAAAGACAGAAACTTGGTGTATTTTCTTATTTAACGTCTGTGTGGTTGTGATTATGTGTGTTTGCATACATGTGTGTGTGTGTGTGTGGTGATGACAATTGACAATGCGAAGTCTACTACTTTTTGTTTGCAAGTATATTAACTTCTTTGAAGAAAACAAATGTTATTTTCTTTTATTCAAATTTGAATTTCATTTTATATAGGCTCAGATAAAAAGATAGCTTATTCTCATGACACTGCATTTTTGGGATCACATGCACTGACTCCCCTTGGGGCATGAAAACACTTTCTGGGACTCTGGCAGGTATGCTTCCTAATCTCATTTGTCTATGTCGAGTGATTTTTGCACAATCGTGTGCTAGCAAGGCCTTCACACACCCACCCAGTCCCAAAAATATAAAGTCCAAAAAGCTCAAATATTTGTTTCAAAAAATCGTATTTGTCTGTTAACGGTTGTTTTGGGATGCACAGACTGACATGGTACAGATGTATGGACATAGGGACAGTGAGAAACTAGATGTGGAGTCTGGTGGAAACCCCATGTCAATGTGACTGTCTGTTGAGCCGAAAAAGCTTTAACAAGATTTTCAACATAGCAGCTATGCTGGCAATATTGGATGTCTGATTGGCACTATTTTTACTTATGTTCAACTACACATCACAAGAAGTCTTTTGGTGAAACCCATGTCAATATGACAATCCACTGAGGTGTAGCAATAACAAGATTTTCAAGATGGCCACCGTGGCAAAATTTTCATTTGGGATCAACTAAACATCATAAATAGTCTAGCAGTGAAAACCCCAAGTTGATATGACTTTCCACTCAAGAGGAGTCATGGTAACAAGATTTTCAATACAAACGCCATGGTTGCCATGTTGAAAATCCAATTGGCACCATTTTTATTTAGGACCAAACACACATAATAAGAAGTCTTCTGGTAAAACCCTATCCCAATATGAATTTCTGTTCAGGAGGAGTAGCTATAACAAGATTTCAAGATGGCTGTGATGGCTGCCATATTGAAGGTCATTTCAGCACCATTTTCATTTAGGACCTAGAAGGCATCATAAAAAGTCTTTAAGAGTGAAAACCCCATGTTGATACAGACATCCACCAACACTGTCTGGAAGGCTGGCATGTATGAATATAGGTGCATTGTTCTTTTATCAACTATTTCAACACTTGTAATCCGATTCATGATGATCAGTTTGGCTTTGAATAGAACCACTCTATGATTGATAAATGGCTACATGCAGTTGATAAAGGAGAAATGGATGGCACTATTGTGGTTGATTTTTCTAAAGCTTTTGATCTTGTAGACCATAAAAATGCACTTTAAAAACAGACATTCTACCAATGTAATGAAAACTCCCTAAACTGGTTTCCTTCTTACTTAACTGATAGAGTGCAAAAAGTATCTTTAATGGTCCCCTTTCTGAAAGTAAAAATACTGTTGAGTACCATAAGGATCTATCCTTAGACCTTTCTTATTCATTCAATTTATTAACAACTTACCTTTTAAAATATGAAATTCAATTTCTTCCACTGACCTTTATACAAATGATACCACACTATCCAAGTCAGGTAAAATTAAAACTGGATGTAAAAATAACTTACATAATGATCTTAACAGGCTTGAAATTTGGTACAAGGAAAACAGTATGATTATAAATACAGAAAAAAACAGGTCCTACTAACTACAACAAAACAACAAGAGCAAGGCTCAATAGTGACAAACTCCCAATTTCTGTTTGACAATGTTAACCATAATATGACTTCTCATGACAAAATTCTTGGTGTATTTGAAGACAACAATCCAACCTGGTCTATTCACATTAAACATGTTTCAAAAAAGGTTAATTCTTATCTTTGGCTACTTAAGATCATCAGAACATTCATTCCTTTTTCAGTATAGGGTCACATTTTATAGAAGTTAAATTCAGCCATATTTGGATTATTGTAATGTAATTTGGGGTACATATAATTCCTCCAATTCAAACATAACAAAACTTTCAAGACTCCAAAATGCCATTTAATTTTAGAGCAATGTATAGACAATTTTGAGGACAATGAATTGTATAAAATGTTTACAAATATATGAAAGAATATTCTTTAGGAAGGCTAAGTTCATGTATAAAGTGTGCAGAAAAGTCATTCTGGTCTATCTAAGCAATATCTTTCAACAAAGAGATGCTGATGGTAATCCAAATTTAAGGTCTGTTGTAAATAAAAATGACATTATACCAAAGGCAAAGAAGGAATTGTTTAAAAAGAACTTTCAATATACTGATCCACTGGTATGGAACACCATCCCCATTGACATAAGGCAGCTCCTGGTATTTCTTCTTTTCATAATCAATGTCTTAAATGGAAGAGATCTTAAGACGGTCGAACAGTTCTAATATAAATACCTCCTGTTTTTCTTTGCTTATAGATCTTTTTCACGTATTAATTTTTCAATACAATATTTTATATTTTTTTGCTCACCGATACTTGTGCACGTGTTACAGGCTTTAAACTTTGTTTGATTTTCAGAATAACTCAGTTCTTTAGTGTTAAGCTAAATTTTGTCACATTGTGCTGTATATGCGGTTAATATTGTAAATAACTGAAGGTCTCGTGGCAGATTAGTTCCTGTAACAAAATTACCTTCTCTAAATAAAGTCATTATTATTATTATTATTATTATTATTCAATACCATTGGCAGAAATACTCCTACCCCTGTAAATATTAAACTCTAAATCCTATATATATGTTCTAGCCATTTCGGTTCTACATTGGCACACCAAAAGATACATGCTTACTCACCAGCTCAGAACTTGAAATCCAACGAAATCATAAACTGACCAGATTATTATACCCCCCTAAAATCACGTGATCGACTAACCAGGGCCTTATGTAGCTGAAACGTCCAACAACGAGAAACAAAAATGTACATTTATTCATGTCCACGCGAAGCACGAGTTGTATGAGCAAATTTTACTTATGCAGGTAAAACGACCGACTATATATAATAGATGGAAATCGTCCATACTAGATCAGACCGGAATCCAGTCTGGTTCCCGATACACCTAAAGGCATAAATTTCTGCAGGTTCTGAGGTACTGTCCATGCGAAGCTATTTTTAGGCGTGAGTTCATTACGAATGGCTACACTCGTGCCAAATTCGTAACCTGCTATTGACGCCTTCAAAAAATGTATAATAGCCAGTTACAAGGTATAAATGAAAGAGTATCATTGATTACACTATAGTCGGAGTATAATAATAAAAGGTTGCCAATTGTGGACCCATTATTGGAGACCGCATAAACACACCCACCCTAAAAAGAAAGCCATTTCATGGAATTTTCCACACAGGTGGCGAATTCCGATGTAAAATAGGTTTTATTTGTCTATTTCTTAAAGAAAGCTCTTTACCGATTTCTTTTCATTAGTATAGCAAGGATTGTTATTCTATTTTATTGCGTCTACTGTTATCAATAGCTCTCAATTTGCTTTTGGTTATTTAAAAGTGATATATTCGATACACTAATATATGATATTTAAAATATTTAACATTTCACCATACTTCTATTCCTACGACTGGCTGAAGTAACAGGAAATGGGTGTGCTGGCTGATCAGTATGAGCAAGATACGATACGATGATATTATGATAACAGCGGCATACATTTCTGAAGTTTATTTGGTAATGAATACAAAAGAAACTCATCAGGAGATACCAACCTGAACACACACACACAGAGCAATTGCACAAACTTTAATATTTGTCTTAAGATGTGCACCTCTCAAAAAACTGCTAGCTCCGCCTGGTCATTTTCACTTCCTGGACTTCAAAGATAAAAAAAAAAAAAAAAAAAAAAAAAACCAACAAACAAAACAACAGCCGTTAACTCTTTTTTTAAAATTTTTATTTATTTTGTAATTCATTCATTGTACTTTCAGAGGCTGATGTTGCCTACTCTGGCAACATTTGTTTCCTTATTTTAATAATTGCTGAAAATAGTGTACTTTTGACTAATTCAGGTTGATTTTTAGAATACTTTGGGGTGGACATTTTTGTCTGTTGTGTGCTTAGATCATGTCCAATTTCCACAAGTACAATATGTAAAAAAATTTCAGCGACAGTACATGAAAGTAGCATAGAGGTATGCCAACATTCTCTCCGTTGTGCATGTTGCAAATGCAAACAACTTCATCTCACACCTGTCACTCTCTCAGAAGCACGTATTATCTGTAGTGCGCCTCCTTAATGGTAAAGCCAGCTATTATTGCGAATAATATCCAGGATGCTTGTCCGGAAGCTGAATATAAAAAAGCATGCACATGACATTAGAATGTATGACCAAAGCGGTTAAGCTCAGAAGTGGGACTAAACTTAGCTAATATGTTGGGTTTTAACTTTAACATTATTTATGATAACTGTTCGATACCTAACAACGATGATGATAAAAATGCATTTTAAAACTTACTTTAGTAATGTAAATATACATTCTATCAACAGAGATATCCATAGTATACATGATGTCTCCGGAAGGTTGCACCGCGCATATATTAGCAGATATGCTACCATTCGGCGACATACAAGCAACCTTTAGGCGACCGCGGTCGCGAAGAGGATATATCTAGTGTCGCCCAAAAGTAAAACAATATTCCTTACTATTTATGAATGAGACAGTAATAAGGTTAAACCTTACTTTAAAACCAAGTTTTTTTGAACGGATTCGTAGATTTTTACATTTTACAATATATATATATATATATATATATATATATATATATATATATATATATATATATATATATATATATATATATACAGAGAGAGAGAGAGAGAGAGAGAGAGAGAGAGAGAGAGAGAGAGTGAGAGGGGGAGAGAGAGGGCATTCGAGTCTAACTGAACACCAATAAATTGCATATAAATATAAACCGTCTACATGGATTTGTGGCAGGTTGTATATCAACTCATTTATATGTAGCTTACATGTAAATTTGTGTAAAGTAACGCAAAGGGTGTCTTTCGCAGGCACTTGAAGAAAGGATAGTAAAAGTAGGAGTTGACTTCCATGTCTGTTTTTAGTGGTCAAAATAAATACAAACATATAAGGTATCGCCAAAAAAAGTATGATACTAAATACCTCAATATTGATCTAAATATGACACTGGCTCAGCAAGTATGACCGAAAGGTAGAACGTAAATTTATTCCCCACCCCAACGTATATAAAAAATGTCTGTCACGGGTTTCTTGTTTCGTTTTTCTTAAGTACGGTTTTCTAGACATTTTGTGCAAAGATAATGGCCCTTTTTCAGTACATGGTGAGTGAAGAAAAAACATTGCCATAGGTGATAATGAGACAAAATCAGTACAAAAAAGAACTAATATAAGAACTAATATAGACCCCGACAGAAAGTCATTTTTTGCTCTTTATGTTGATGCATGTTTACAGATATTTTCTTGAGAGTCAATGTATGTCTCAGTTGTCGTACACCCGACAACATCAATAGTGAAATTTGTAAAGTGTCCTCCTATATTACAGACGATGACATCATATAGAAGTAGTGTATGAATGAGAGAATGTTATGTCGTCACCCCCCCCCCCTCTCTTTTGCAGTCTCCTAGTGAAGGCGAGAGCATGAAAACACAGATCATGAAAGAATTTAACAAAATAATAATCTTTGGATTTATCTTTTTTGTTAAATGTAGGGCGTTTGAGGCAGGGCGAGATGGACAGCCATGACATCTTAAATTTTTCCGCATATGATAGAATTTTGCGCTTCTGGACATTTTGTACCCAAATAATATTATACCTATGATACATACCTACTTAGTTACCCCCCCCCCCCCCGAAAAAAAAAAAAACAATAATAGCAAAAAACAAAGACCCCTTCCAGCAAACAAACAAATGTCATATAGTGCCACGCCCTTACAAACTGGGGATTACTATTCACCCTTATTTTATAAGAAACCACCACAAATAAAAAAATATTTCGATGTCCCTATACTGGTATATACATACGTACAGAAAGGAAAAAGTCGACATAAACAATTATTTGATTAATTAATTAATAATTGATCGTTGGAGCAAATTGTTGTATTAATTGTTTTGTGATTTTTGTGTCATATCTTGTGTGAAATTGCTGTTTTTTTTTTTGTTGTTGTTTTTTTTTTCAATGGACTTAATTCTGAAATAAAATCATATTATTATTATTATTATTATTATTATTATTATTATTTGATACGAGAGTAACTGCCCTTGTTGACTCTTCGTGGTTTACCGCGTGATGAAACAAATCCCTGGTGGAAACCAATCAATAGGTATTTTATAGACTAAACTTTATTATTTACTTATTTATTTTTTTGCATTGAACGCAGAACATAATAGTTGAGCTTTTATTGCATTTTTATATTGTTGCAATAAAAATAATCTGATTAGACGTTTTGACGCAAGAAGTTTGTATACTATAAACATTGCATAGGCTAACGTAGGAACAGACGTGTCAACTTGTTGTAAATATTACTCAGGGAATTTAGTGCCAGTTATTCAGAGTTTATTCATTCGGCAAGAACAAAAACAAAAAGGTAAATATTAAAATAATCAGTAATATTATGCTTAGTATTGATACAGGCATACATCACTTATGACTTTTCACTTAAACGCAGTCCGTAACATCGTGTGTTCAACTTTGTCCAGATCACGGGACATAGGTGTTTAGCCACTATAAACAAGCTCAAGCATTATAAATGTGAAATAAACAGTGTCCGTATAAAACTGAGTATCCGATGTAAGAGAGACAAGGAATGCAAGCGGCGAATGTAAACAATCATACCGTGCTGCAATTCAGAGACATTCACTAAAGTATTCGACTACCTCCTCGTCAGCTTGTACCGTCCTTACGATTTTGAAAACAAAAAGCATCAAAAATATTTTTTAAAAATGCACAAAAAGTACTCATTTCATTCATTGATTTATAATTTCTAACTCAAGTGGTCCCTAACATTGTCACCTTCTTCGCATTTAAAACCTGATGAAACTTCAACACTAACACTGTCTATATTTGCATGTGCGAGTGTTTTTCACACAATAGGAGTACTGTAGTTCATAGTGTTCTGTAAGCTCTGGATAATTCCGTAAGTTTCTGTAACGGTGAGATATATAATGGCATATTCCCCCACCCCCTTTTTTTTGAAATATTAAAATTAAACATTGCATACATTTGATGCAGATGACACAGTGTCTGTCTGTCTCACTGTTTCCATCTGTCTGCCTTTCTGTCTCAGTCTGACTGTTTATCATAAACCTAGCATATGTGCCAGAGTTCAGTATGCAAGGATTTAAAATATGTGTGTTTCACTTCTTTGTTTTTCAGATTAACACTGGAAATTTCGTAAAATAGAGAAATATAATGGATCCCAAGGGGATCAGTTTCCTGGATGAAGATGAAGGTAAAATTCATCTTTCTAGTTATAGAAATATGTTGAAACTTAAAGAGTTCTCTTTTCTCAAATGAATCTTTTTGATCTCTTCCAGTCAGATTTTTATGAAAAGACTGGTTATTTTCCAAATTGAAAAGTTTTGAAGATAAATTTTCAGTCCATTTATTTCATGCTACAAATATTGTTTACAGAACAAAGGAGACCAGATATGTGTGTCTTAATTTTATGCCACAAGATAGGGATGCAATGAATGCTGAAATGTGACAAATCAATTCATAATTTCATAATTATTGAGTTTATACTGGTTGCTTTAAGTATGATATTTTAGTTGTTGGTAATAGTTGAGACAGTGTTGTTAAATGTAAGCAAAAGTCAGCTATTCTTATTGAGACAGGAACTTTTTTCACCTGTATGTGATTAATATCTACACTTGGTACTGCATTCTTACTAAATTGTATCATTTCCTGTGTTGGCACTGACAATCAGCACAATTGCCAAAGGTGTTAAAAATTGTATCAGATGGAGATTAATTTCAATTAAAATTACAAATTTGGCTTTTTAAATTGTCAGGCCTGTCCATTTGTCTGCAGATTTCACCATGAAAAGTCTCTCTCAACTTCTGTTATCGAGGCTGTATTAATGTTAATGATTAAAAAAGCAGTTTAATTTATCCTAGATAACATCCAGACAGCATAAGTACAATTTTGCAATAGAAGTTTGTTTCTCAGAACCTTGTTTGGCAAATAGGTTTTCAATGAATTTAAAATACTGTATACAGCATAATACACACAGTGTGCTTAATAAATTATTATTTGGGTAAATTTTGTGATGTTAAAGCACATCATATCAAGGCACACTAAATATGTCAAAAACATTATCTTTATCACATGTATCAACATACTCTAAATTATAGCAAATTTTTAGCAAGCACAAAATGTTAGCGAACAATATTCATCAAAATATTTTTGGCTAAATTTGAGATGATCATATATTAGTGAAAATTTAATATTACTGAAATATTAAGATTGCAGAACTAGAAGAGTTAGTTCCCGTTATCTATATTGGGGAAATAAGTTTTGGAGATGCTTTCTCTCTCACTCATTAAGGTTCACTAAATAAGACACATTAGATCCATTGTTATGACTGATTTAACTGATATGAGACAAGGAAGAAACCTATTCTTTGTAAGGTCAAAAGGACAAAGTTTAGGGTCACAGGAACTGAAAGAATGAACAATGATTTCCACAAAATTACTTAAGCTCTGGATTGCACTTGAGACAAGGAAGACACCTATTGACTTTTGGGATTAAAAGGTCAAAGTCAATAAGACTGAAAGAAGAAAATCTGCTCTTTTAAATTAACTTGAGCTCTGTGTCATTACCTTAACCAAATTTTGTGGATAGGTTGTATTTGAGAAAAGAAAGACACTTATTGATTTCACATTCAAACGGTCAAAGGCTATGGTCACAATGAGCCCAAAAGAGTGACATCTATGCTATATACCTTGTCCAGAGTTAATTACCAGCTTGCATTTTTGGCAGCCTGTTTGGCTATCTTGCATATGAGGCAAAGTTGTACGATAAACGAGCACTACATCTTTTAATACCTGAGTATCTGACCAGTGAAAGATATTTTGATGTAACAGAAATGTAATAATACTATTTATGATATGACTATGTTATTCACATTAATATGCGCATATAATAATTTTCATATATGTAATGCAAAGTAACACCATAAAACATCACAAATGATGTCATAATGTCATGCTAAAGAAAGGTGTAATGATCAAGGCATCTGAATGTATTATAAAGTCATTTCATTGCAATGTTCTGCAGTTTGGTCAAATAAAATCAGTATTTTTCATCATATGATAAATAGAATCTCACATTTATGCTCATTTCAAATGAAATTTATGAAACTCATCGAAAATTTTTGCCAAGGTTTGCAAAAGATATAAATTATTTGACTTGTTGCATACATTTCATTTCAAATGAGCTTTCATGTAAGATCATCTATTTGGAATGTAATAGGTATACAATTTACCATTTACATTATTCTTGTTAAGTGATATTTTACTATTGTCTGTGTACAAATATCAGTTTTTTAAAAAGTTAAATGCTTCAACATTTCACATGCAATCATCCTTAAGACCAACAGGTACAGTAGAGCATCAGTTATCTGAGCTTGTCTATCCAAAATTTCAGTAAATCCTAACTAGCCCCATGTCTTCCGATACATATATATATGGTTTGTTTGCTGTACTTTGATTGCCCATAAAATATAAAACGTGTGAAAATTACAGGACAAAGCTTTTATGAGTTGAAATACAGTACAGACAAAGACATGTGCATTGTAAATTTTTACAATTTTTTTATTTTGTTATCATCATTTTAATATGCATCAAATATTTTAAGGATTTTACATGTTCTACCTTTATCTTTTATTTTAGATATCTTTTACAGAATTTTAACATCTGTACATTTTATATTTTATATTGTTATCCTTCATGTTTGTATTGTTTAGAAGGGTTTATCTTCCTAAAGTTGTTGTGTAATTCTTCATTTTAAACGTTTTCGAACTTCACATTTAGTTGGCACCATATAATCACTATTGTGCTGAGTTGCCACAAAACGCAACTACATACATACAAATTAATGTGCATCTAATACAGCTGGCTGTCCATATAGAAGAAACAGTCATTAGACGGAATAACCAAGTCTTATATTATTACCAGTGGCCTTGTGCTTTGTGTGTTTGAATTGGTACAGTGGCTGGGCCAGTACTAGAGTCCCAAGCACCTCATGACTGGCTAACCTGAGGTTGCAGTCAATTACCTCATGTCCATGTACTGCTAAATCTACTGAGCAACACTGGAAATTCCTCCAAAGTGCTTGTTTGTAAATTATTGAAGTATGGGACAAAAAATTTAATAGCACCTTAAAGAAATCTGGCAAAAATATACAGTAGTATGTCCAAGAACGAATTATTTAACTGAGTGGGTTCATAATTGCCTGGATGGTCACAATTTTGAGAAAATTGAATTTTTTTCGTTACTCAAGATACAGCAAATGGACTATATGCATTTAAACTTCCAATGATCAAAATCATTCTTGTGTTCCCCGTTTAGTTTGGATAATGGTGGTTTTATAAATACATGTACAAAAGCACATTTGGATGTGTAGCTATTATTAGATTGCTGTCTTTTGTTACAGAAATGGTTCACCAGGTGAACAAACTGTTGGAACAGCTGAATTCCACAGAAAGAGTAAAGACAGTTGATGAGATTGGAGTCTCCGTATTTGTCACCTTTTTAGAGGGATTGTGTGGAGAACAGCTACAAGGTGAATACAGTTTGCAACTCATCTAGTCAAAGGCCAGCTGAGCTGATTATGGAAATGGACACATGCATTTGTAACCACTGCAGAGGTGTTTTTTATACCCACACTTTTTGAAAAGGCAGGGATTATGTTATTCTGCTAGTCTGGATGTGTGCATGTGTGTGTGTTTCAGTGTTTGTGTGAGTAATGTTGTGCAACTCCTACACCCTTTCAAGATAGAAACTTCAAACATTGGGATATCATTGGGGGTGGTCTGTAGATGTACAGAACAGTTGGAATTTTGAAACAGCCACTGGGGATGTGGCACTCATTTAATGGCCCAGAAAGTTAAAGTCAGGAGAATTAACAAACTTTGATCAGGAGATTTCACTTCAAATCCTGAAGATTTTTTCATTTACTCAAAATTTTAGTATGTAAAAAGGTCAAAAACAGCAATCATGAAATAAATTTCACCATAAGAATAATATATGATTAGGTAGCATACAATATATATATATAGCATGCAACCAAACATGAACATAATTCAGGAGCTAATAAAATCATCACAGTTATCTGTACACAGCAAAACATGTAACATCGTTTCCTTTTATATGGGACTTGGAGACGTTTCAATCTACAGTAATAAAACCTGTCAGCATCACTATGTATTCACAGAAAAGCACATGATCAGCTCTCCAGTCCACTAGAAGTATACAGCACATGATCAGCTCTCCAGTCCACTAGAAGTATACATGTATCACTGCAACTTTAAAACTGACAGGACACTAAAAGACATCAGTTAATGTCCACACAAGTATTCAAAGTGAGCTGTTGTTTAATTTGCCTTGCTTCCATATTAGATTTGGGAAGGGCCAGGTGACACAGATTGTTTTTTAAATTTTAGAAAATAAAGTTTGTGTTGGGTGAAAACGTAGCCTTAGAACTGAAGATTTTATTGTTGAAAAACCCCAGCATTTTTTACTACCTTGAGAACAATGAAAATTCTGATTAAATGATTAGTTTGTTTTATTCTGCTCTGCCAGTTGACACAGCATATTAAAAATGTAGCTAGAACTGAAACTATATTAACAACAATTGCACACGACAGGAGAAACAGACTGAAGTACGCAGTAATATAATATATTCTGAATGTTTTTTTTAACTCTGTTTGTCTTTGGACACCAAAAATTATTCACCAAAATAATATTTTAATGCCATATAATTTTTGGACAATGTTTATCAATATCTTTTTTCCAGAACTTTTGTTGTCTGACACAGTCTAAGGAGACATGGATTCTTGTTTTCAAGCAAAAGTCTCAGTGTGTTTGCCAGTAATCAAAGGGCTTGTATCATTGCATATTTAGCAATAAACATACTTGTAACTATATAATATCATAATTAACCTAAATATATGGTCCCTCCAATTTTCTTGACACCATGTTTTCAGAATTGGTAATTTCAATGGTTCAAAATGTTCTGCACCAAGTACATTTTTTTTATGCTGACAGAAATTTAAAACATTCAAATTTGAACTTAAACTAAGGAATGTTTTACTCATACTAAAAAATATGTTTGAATAGGCAACTGTCAGACAATGAAAACCACTTTGATTATCCACATTATCTTGTGCATTAACAGAAGGTGTTGGCAATAGGCAGTAGTAGAAATAGCTTACATGCTCCACAACTCATGATTACTAATTGTGATATACCCGAAAATATGATGTAGACAGTTCACATTCTCAGTAAAGTGAATTAACTTGTACGTTATAAAGTTTTAACTATGTATGCAGGTTATCATTTTTATTCTTTCTTTTCCAGTAAGCTAAACTGGGTTGACATTTATTTGTGATAAAATGGTCAACATCTTCCACACAGGAGTTTCAGAAGTTCTTGTAATCTCACTTTTATTCAGTGGCAGATTTCCCCATGATAACATTGTTGTGGATGTAGTTGATTTGGTCTTTGTACCTAGAGTATCATTACAAATAATGGTGTTCCATAATTAAATTCTTGAACCAGTCTAAGTGATTTGGCTCATTTACATATTTAGGGCAATTATCGCCATGTTTGGAGTTGTAGTGTTGAGATCACTTCAAACATTTTTTAAGGAAACTATCAATTTACTTTAGTTTTCAGATGTAAGATAATATGAATAAACGAATGTCATTTTTTTATATATTCTGTTGTCAAAGACAATTTTTACATAATGAGACTATTGATATTAGAACTGGCTTCAATTAGCAATTTGCTTAGATTATTATAATCTGGGTCTGGTTTGTAAATAAGTTTCTAGCAATGTTTGAGACTTCTTAGGCTTTTAATCAATTGATTTTGTTAATACTTTACTCAAACGGATTAAGCAACATGATATCTTCCACAGCTCATAATGATGCCCAGAGTTGAAAGAATTAAAGTACTGTAATTATATCATTTATTGCCATTTCACACTTATCACCATCAGCAGTGTGTATGAACTTCAAATACAACAAATCTAGGCAAGTAATGTCAGCTTTTCATTCATTACCCAACCGATAAAGATAAACAAGTTTGCCTTTTTTTTATTTCATAGGTCACACATTATTGTAGTTACTAATTTTATTGCTGGTGCAATTTTCTTTCTCTTCCTGTTTGCTTTCAGACACCAAATGAAGTAATTTAATATGTTTTTGGACAGCAAAGAAAATCAATTTTTTCAATAAAAAAACATGCAGAAAATATGGTGAAGACTGATATGGTACAAGACACTTCATTGATCATCGCAGTGTTGACAAGTTTATGTTGAAATCTCAATGTCAGATTGTTGAGATTGTAACTCAAAATGTGGCTTTTTCTCACATATCATGCTATGATTTCAGTCTTCTAGATTAGGTAAGTTTTGAACTGTTCAATGAGGATTTTTGTCAATGCAGTCTTACACCTCACCATTTTTCAGAATTGCCTGATTATTAAGGCACTTTGAACAATTGTCTGATATGCTACACCGGGATTGCGCTGTGCATCGCCAATGTCGCAAATTGTGATTTTTTTTCCTGATTGGCGACAAAATATACCATCTGGCAATTTTTTTGGCGACAATGTTTTTGGCTCTTAAAACTTGTATATACAATCTTGGATTTGGAGTGGAGGAATTCAAAGGCACCACGAAAGGAAGCCGCAAACTTGGGTATACAATGCACTGGAATCTCTCTATTGTTACATAAACAAATCATTTGTTCATATCGACCGCTTATGCTGACATCTGGCCTGAGTACTGTATGCGGTGATACACTCCAATAGTCATGCTACTGGACTTTAGTATGGGCCCGTTCTTCGAAAATATTTACCTGGGCCAGTTACTATCTAACTGAGGATTAATTAATCTCTTTATACCTTACAAAATTTCAAACCAAACCTTGTTCCGTCTACGCATACTTTTTTAATTTGCAAAAATAAAGTTGTTAACGGCGAGTGCAATGTTAAAGAAAATGCTATTTATAGTACAAGCACTGCCTAAAACACGTCGTACTGTGCATGGTTGCGACGCAGATCCTAGCGCAGATAAAACTAAAAGTTGGTACATTTATTCTGTATAAAATGTGCACAATATCATCTGCTATAATCAGTAAAATTAAAATAAAGGCTATGAAACTACAGTGAAAAAATGTATCTGAATCATAAAAATGTTAAAAATGTAATGTAAGTAGAATATAGACTTTATCATTTTTTTTAATTATATGCCACACATTCCTAAATAATGAAGTCTGAATAAAAATAGCATTATAATATTTTTGTAAAAATCTTAATTAAGTACATTTAAATCAGCAAGAAATTTATACATTATTATTATTATTATTATTATAGAAGACCAAAAAAAACCAAACAAAAACATATACACATGCATACAGAATAAGTAATATTTCAAATAATAATTCAAATATTCAGATGACAATACTTTTTTCCCAGATCAAAAATGAATACAAATAAAAATAGAAATAATATTGTATAATAATACTGATATTTTTGTATCACCATTTTAAAATTAAGAAATTGAATCAGATTGTAAAATAAATAATTTTAATAATATTGATTTATATGTTTATCAGACATTTATACTTATATTTAGGAATTATTTGTATTTTCAACAAGATCAATAATAATAATAATAATTATAATGTCTACATTACAAGCACTTTTTAAATGTTAATCAAACTGCTGGCATACTAAATGCCATGTAAATATGAATTAAATATATTTAGATGGTGAAGACACTTATGTTCATATTGCATTTTTTGTGGAATGTTTAACATATGATATAAAAATGATAAAAATCTATAATCTAATTATCTGACATATTTATGATTTAGAGAATTTTGTTAATGTTGTTTTGTATCCATTTATTATAGTCATAGTGATTAAAGTAGTAGGCATCTTGTATGGTAATACAGTATAGATCCACATCACAACCGTGTACCTTACAATAAAAGTATTAATTTTACATTTCTGTCTTTATTTGTATTCATCACTGATTTGGTAAAAAAAAAAGGTGTAAAAAATATGTAATTCATATTTACATGGCATTTAGAGTGCACGTTTTATACATTGGTGTATGATTCAGAATGGAATGGGCCCATACTATAGCTACAATCAACCAAACGACCGCTAAACCTTTTTTTTTGTTGGAAATTTGGGCGTCCGTGGCTGAGATAAGATAGAAAATTAAAACTGATGTTATGTGATATGTGTTTCATACTTTTCGGACAATCTTCAAGAATTTTACATTCAAACGATTAGGTCCTTCCCGATTTAATATTTCCAAGGTTACCCTTTATTCTCATACAACATGTACATACTGTACATACTGTTCAGCCGACACAAGAAATTTACAAATACTGAGTCTGTAATAAACTGAATACAGTGTATCATTTAATATGATAAAAAGTTGGTTAGTTTATACAACTGTTTAAAGACAATTAAAAGGTAAGGTGGTCAGCGATAAACAGACACCTTTCAGAGAATTATTGAATTGACTCACAATAGCTAGGGTGATGTGTCAAATTCTTTGAGCACTGCTGAGTGAGAGCCCATTAGGTTAATTTGCATAGGTAAAGTACACTAAGTAGAACAACCCAATTTGTCTTAAGTACATCAATGAGAGAGAACCTAATGAGAATCGGCATGTACGAATGTGAAGGAGACTTTGACTTTGAAACTGCATTCAGCAAGTGGGCACGATGCATACTCATGTGACATTCGATTTTATTATTTTTATAAAACAACATTTTAATAGTGCAAAACAATAAGCATACAAAACAGTCATGCAATGATTTATTCTATAATATTGTGGTATTGTATTGTTTGCTGTCAATAAAGTTATAAATACTCCTTTTTTCAATTTTCATTGCCTACCACATTAATAGACATGGAAAAATACTTACTCCTTGCTTGGCGACACATTTTGAAAATTGGCGACAAAATATTGAGATTTGCGATTTTTTTGGCGACAACTTTTTTAAAGCCAGCACCATCCCTGGCTACATACATGGTCAGATCTGCTCTCTTTTTATAGTGGTCACCTGGTCTCAAAGGTCATTCCTATTTTACCCCATGAAATTTCTTTGAAAAAAGTAATGTTATAAATGGTCACTAGCTTTTTGTGTTCAATGTCCAGATGTTTCCTAACCAAACAGAAGTTTCTTACTACTTTTAGTGGTCACTTGAGTGTATTGACTGTCCTAATGAAGCATTTATTTTCCCAAGAAAGGCATTGTTTAGGTAAAGACATGTCATGTGATTTGATGTGTAAACATGCCTTATCTTGCTTCTATTCACCATACTCAAGTCAATCTGTCAGTGTAACTCTAAAATAGCAAATATCTCTATTATTATTGTAAGAATTTGAATAAAGCCACAGTATTGCTTGGAAATTTATTTTTATAGCCCCCCCCCCCTCCATGAACAGATAGTCACAATGTACATACCAGATCTCCATTAAATATACATCCATGTTGGAGATGAAAATGTTAACAGGCATTAAATCACTATGTTACTCTTTCTTATTCAATGATGGATAATGGTCCAACACAACAGCCACTGTTTAATATGAGATATTCTGTTAGTACAAAATTTTAAAGGAATGCTATCCTATAACCCAGGGGTTCTATTCAAATCCCTATCTGATATATGTTAGAATTCAATGACATGTTGATAATCACACACACCTATTCTCATATATGTTGTTACCATGATTTGTGAGTTATTCTGAATTTATATACAATCAGGGCTGAGCAAATCCCATAGTCCAACATCCCGGACTATTCATTTTCGAAGTCGGGCAAGTAAAGGTTTCCAGGTTGCTAGTCCATGACAAGTGCTTTTTTCCTCTTTTAAAAAAAGTTGGGCAAGTGCTTATTTTCATGCCATAATCACTTTATCTACCTTTTTCTGGCCATTGTTGTCATCCTGGCATTCTGAATGCTTGATTATATCCCTCTCCATGTATTTATTTACATCCTGTATCACACCTATTGATAACTTGGTACATGTGCACATATTCTATTATCGCTTGACTGCATATTGGGCTAAGTGACCAAAAATATTGGCCAATCAGAACACGTGAGACAAAACAAAACTGGTATGATTAATTAGCAGTGTTTTAAAAGGCTCTATGGTATTAAGTAAAGCAGATCCTCACAAACGACTCACCCTTTGATTTCAATCCAGCGAGTCAATCCAATTAAAGGAATGAAAGGCACCTCACCGACATTAGTGTCAGTTTCCTTTATGAACTGATTAAATGGCCATGATGATTCTTTAATTTTTAATTTAATTTACAGAAAATTAAACTTCCATGTCCGATATTGCGTTTGAAGCAAAACAATTGCGCTAATTAGGAGTTGTCTCTGTTCATATTTAAAGGACAAATGTATGTTATGATCGTTAGACGTAAATGGCCAAGAGGCCAAACACGTCTTTAATTCAAAATCGATAAATGTTATTATCACTTTAGAAGTAGTTGTCAAGCAGGGTGATATTTATTATGTGGATAAAATGAGTTTACTAAATTATTTTCTAGAGGAAGTTAATATCAAAGATTCAAAAAATGATAATTCATGTGAAAGTGGAGGGGTAAAACACAAGACTGCCACTGAGTGTGAGTTAACTATTTCTCCAAAGAGACATAAGTCGGACTCTCTTGCCACAAAAATTGTCAAATATGACACTACTATGAGACTGAGAGATTTTCAGCAGCATTGGGTTGATAATTATCCCAGCCTTGAATTCATTGACTCAGAAGGAAAAATGTTTTGCAGTTATTGCAAACAATATCCCAAACTGGCACAGGTTGGAAATACAACCAGTGTATTTTTCAATGGAACTGACAAATTCAGGATTGAACCAATCAAGTCTCACAACAATTCTGGACCTCACAAGGTCTGTGCAGCACAGTATATGCATGACACTAGCCAGCATGTGCAGAAAATGCCTGAGGTTGTAGTTGCTAACGCTTCACTAGGAAAGGCCCTTTAAGACTAAATGTGACTGAAATGAAAACAATAAATGCTCTCTTTAACACAGGCTACAATCTTGCCCATTATGTAAAACCATTTTCTGATATGGAAATTATGTGTGCTCTCCAGGAGAAGAATGCTGTTGAACTTGGTGATAATAATAAGAACAGATTCAGGGCAAGAGACTTTGTTCTATCACTTGATTAAGTTTTAAGAGAAGTTAGGGAAAGTCTGAATTCCAGTAAATTCCTTTCCATTCTTGGTGATGGAAGTACCGATCTTACCGCATCGGAGCAAAAAACAGTGCAAGTAATAGTGCATATACTATACATGGACAGTGGAAAACTGAAAACCTCTGATGTAAGAAAATGTATAATATCAACCTATGTTTTTGAAAAATTTTTAATTCTTTTAAGAAATAAATATGTTGTACATTATTTCGTTTGTTCTTTCTATGGATTAAAGTGCATACATCTCATCACATCTTGACAAGTGATTAAAATTTTGGGACAAGTGAAAAGGTAGGTAGGATAAGTGAATTTTCTGAAACCACTTGTCCTGGACAAATTTGCTCAGCCCTGACCCTCCCAAGCTGGTGGACAATTTTACCTGTTATCAGTAATACCTCCTTTTTTTGCATCAATGTTTGAAAACTCCCGACTCACAAAAAAAAAAAAAAAAATTCTGATAAAAAATTTCTGGGTCAAACAGCATAAGTTATCAGAATCCATACCAATAATGGTGTTTTGTTATTGATTCAATCTGATCAACTTGATGCATGCATGCTGCATATTTATCCTGCATCTAGTACCTGCATTCACTTAAAACAGTGTATCCAATAAGCCAAAGCTTTGTTGGGTTAGTACCCTGATAATTACATGTGTGACCTCAGCAATCAGATCACACTCCCGCTTTGCTCCAATGATCAGTAAAGCTGATCAGAAATATACAGTAGCTGCCGTTGCATATACATGTAGCTTGTTTACCAAATGACTTCATGTGTACATGAGGTTATAGCTGTATAACATTCTGCTTCTTACATGGTGATATGGTCAAGTTGAGATAGGAATAAGGCTAACCAGAGTTGAAATAGAAACACATTTATTTTTTTCTTTATTATAAGGTTGCAGGATAAATAAAATACAGAATTAGTCTAAAAAATTACAAGGTTTATTTGGTCTCATGGTCAAAATGTTAAGACAGCTTGGGCAGATCTTGGAGTCTTAACATTTTTTAACACTTGACCAAATAAACCTTGTATTTGAATAAAGTAACCATACATTGTATATTCTGTAGTCAAACCTATCAATATCAGCCACCCATGCATTGTGTGGGATGATCCATTAATATTTTTCACTTATTGGACATTGTAAAGCACTTCTTTGGTGTTGTTAAATACTTGTAGGACCTAATACACTTTTTACTACTGTATATATTTGCGTATAATCCAATACCAACTGCATAGACCCTGATCATCCATCACATAATGCGCTGGCAGATCTGGGTCTATGCAGATTGTAAGGACTAATCAGTAGAACAAACAACATATACCCTGATTTGCCAGTGCATTATGTGATGGCAGATCAGGGTCTGGGTTGTTTGTATTTGGACTCGGATTATACGGAAGTATATCCTATATACGGGATATAATATAATGTCACAGCAGGTGTATTATGATGCAATAGTACATAAAAATTACATCACATCATACTATGTATTTATGCATGATTCTGGTATAAAATAATTAAGATAATATTTCTCTTAAAACATATTTGTAATTTTATGAAAGATAATTTAAATGCTTTTTATTATTTAACAAATGGGGGTATATTATAAATTAATAGCATTTGTACTGTTAATCATTTTTGTCTCGCAGAAAGTATGTGGGTTTTGCAAGCATACCCTTTTGTACTACTTCTGTCGAGCCCAAAATATTGAACAGTACCAACAGTATAATCTTTAAATATAGAACAGCATCTGTAGTAAAATAGTGGTATCACTTTAATTATCCATTTTGTATCAACAGTTATTTTTGAACAAGCTGAGTGCATCTAGTAAGAGGAAGTCAATTTGATATACGAGACTGATATTGTTATAGGCTTCAATAGATGCTTATGCTGTGGACAAGGTGAATTGGAGATTTTGTGTTTTCATTATAATTTTTTGTGTGCAGGTGTATCCAGATTACATTTTGCGACAAACATACAAAAGTATGAATTTGAAATGTTTTTGTTTTTACATTATTGCATAAAATTTCATTTCTCAATCAAAATATCTTCCTTTAGCTTAAGTTTTTATAATTTATTTCTTTTAGGAAAAATCAAGAGCCCCATTACCAAAGAGGATGAAATTCACAACTGTCAGTTGGTGATTGATTCACTAGCTAATGATGTTCTTCACACGCCCCTTGATCACATCAGTGGGATGGACATTGTAGAGGGCTGTCGAGAGTCCAAACGGAATCTGGTGGAGATAATATCTGGACTGCTGGAGTACATTCTAAACAAGATTGACAGTGATATTGCCTCAGATGATGAAGGTTAGAGGGAAATCTGTTCATAAGTATTTTTATCAGGTATATTTCTGAATTAAACACAATTATTAGGGTCATGAAAAAGAAATTAATTGGATGGTTTGGCTATTTCACAGGTTTTTCTTCAAATTTTAAATTTAATTCGAAAAGAATTTAATGGTTGACTGGGTCTTTGAAAAAAGAAATGTGGGTGACTGGATCTTTGAAATAAATAGTTGTCTATACCACCCAAACATCCATCTTTTTATTTTTAACTTTAGACAGTTTCATATATTTGGTCAAAATGTTCAAGATTAATAAAACTGAACACTTAAATCACCGTAGAGATTCGTATTTAAGTTAATTACTGTTGTGAAGTTTCTTTTATTATAAAATTGACAGGATCCATCTAATCCCAGTGGTATAATGTTCTAAATTTCCAAGATAGAGACAGGATATGATTTTTATATTTTAAACTTCTGATCCTGTTTTGTTATGAAAAGGAGGTCATTCATTACATCCATGCCATGAATATTCTTTTTCATATATTACTATTTTCTCCACCCATGCAATCTTGCAGATATTTATTAATGGGCTATTTTAGTGCCGATATTGAAGCATCTGCATCAAATAATGCAAATAACAGGTCCATCTGTGAGAGGGGTATAGGTTTTTTTGCCTGACCCCTGAGGTCTCTGGGTAACGGATCAGGTTTAAGATATACACATGCAGTAATAGCAGGAGAATACATTGTATGTGTTAGGGAGTTTAGGTTGTGATCCCTGGTTCATGGTGTGAAAGGGAGTGTAGGGACAGGTCCTAAGGGTGGGTGGGATATGTAAGGCAGAGACTTTGGCCACAGCAAATCTTGGAAGTATGGAAGTAGCTCTATTTTTTAAAATATATTTCATTTAATTTTGAAAGAGGAGGGCAAGAGTGTGGATCTGGAGAATGAGGATCTGGATCGGATGACCTCGGTGGATATTGACAGAATTCTGGAATCAGAGCTGCTTAAAGAAAAGGAGCGGGAGATTGATGCTCGATGGAAGGCCCCAATTTCAGCAGTATGGCAGGATGAGTGAGTCATCATTTACTAGTGCAGTTTGTTATAATATGAAGCATGTAGTGAAGATGAATTTTCCAATAAATATGTATGTCTTGTTAAAGGAAATTATGAGAAAAATTAAATTTGAAAAAAAAAAATCAAGTTGCATTCTTGAAAATTATCGAGTCTTTTGTTGTGAGAGACTGTATTTTTACAATTCGTTTGTTATGAAGATATGTGGTTTTATTGATTTCATTCTTTAGATTGCAGTGGTTTTATAAATTTTATTCTTTAGATTGCAAAGAGAACTGTAGACTAGAAGTTAATAGGAAGCATGTAAAGTTGACAAATACCATCTATACCTGCTTATAAGTTGAGTCCAACTGCAAACAGCACAGACCCAGATCTGCCATAATAGCATAATGTGCTGGCAGATCAGGATCTGTGCAGTTTTTTAGGAGTAATCAGTAGAACAAACAACATAGACTGTTATCTGCTAGCGCATTGTGGTGTTTGCAGTTGGACTCAACTTATAAGTGAGTAAATATGATAAGTCTTTCTTAATGGCAAAAATTTACCTTCCTTGATATTGGTTAGATGATACTAACAATATTTTTGTTTTTTCAGAACAAGTCTAGTAAAGTCAAAAGTGCCAGCATCACCAGCAAAGGGTAAGAAGCATTGCACTCAAACTCTTTTATCAAAGCATCGGATGGAATCAAATAAAATGTAGTCTCCTACAGGATTTTTGTCATTGAAGGAGCGATTCAGAGTGCTCAATTACAAGTTTCCCATTATCAAATTGGAACAGATCTCTACTGTATATAGTTGCTTATAAGTTGAGTCCAACTGCATACACCCAGATCTGCCATCACATTATACACTGGCAAATCTGGGTCTTTGCAGTTTGTTAGGAGTATTCAGACAAAAAAACAACATAGACTCTGATCTGCCAGCACATCCACCCCTCCAAGGCCCCTCATCTACAGTGTCTGCACCAAAGCCAAGTTCAACAAAAAATATTAGTTTTTGTTTAAGAATGTTGTTCATAAATCTAATATTATTTAGACTCGACATACTATTGTCAAATTCTACCCATAATTCCATTAAAAATATTAGTGAACTTTTCTATGCCATGTTTCATGTGGAAAAAGAAAAACGTCATATTTACATGCCTTTGGTATTGCATAACTTTGTCAAACTTTACTTTTATCAAAAATAATGGTACCATATTGGGTAAGTTAGATGAGACAGACACAAAAAATGTTAGGGTAACAAGTGGATATTCATGAGAGATAACTGGGACAGTGAAACTCAAGCGGTCATCACCAGATACTGTGCTTCACAGTTTGAACTCTACTGGTCATAGACCAGAAGAGCTTATGGGACAGAATCCTGTCCAATATGTGTCTTCTGACAACAATCCATACATTAGTACAAGTTTGTTATTGCTACTCCTCTGAAACTCTTGGATGATTTCCACAGTGGTATGCTTGATTATCTTGTTATCGCTACTCCTCCTGAATTGATGGTCATCTCAACATCGAATTTTAATCAAGAGATTTCACCCCCCACCCCACCCACCCACCTGTGAATCACCACTCTCAGAAAATTTGAGACAATTTTAAAGAAGTAAAGAGTTTTATTTCATTCTTTGCATTATAACTACCTTTCACAAAAATCCCATGTTGTCAGAAATATCTGAAGCAAGATAATCCAAAATCCCTATTTGTGGAAAATTTTTGAGAATTGTAATGAACTGGGGTCTCAGATTTATCCTGAAAATGAGATTTTACATCAAATTATTTATGATACTTTAGACAGTATATTAGTCGGAAGCAGACATATTTTAAAAGATGCAAATCTCTTTTTTACTTTTAAAATTTAAGACATGAAAACCTTTTTATTCTTGAAAAAGAGTCAAGCAATTCCTCAGATTTTAAGGAAATCATCAAAATGTCCTCACATAAGGAAAGAATCCTTTTGAGAAAAATTCAGTATTCTATGACTGTAATTTTAATCTATAATGCCTGTTGAATGTTATGTGAAAAACAAAAATACTTGTTACCAACCAAGCAACCAGAGAGATACTAAAATATCTCAATTTGAGGAAATTGTGAGATGTTTAGTGAAACTGGAGCCTGGTTTGGGCTCCATGGGGTTACAGGTACATAGAGATATTGAAAACTAAAATAAAAAAACATTGGCTTGAATGATCTGGTGGTTTGAAGTTTTGTTTAGATAATTCATTTTAATAATTTATTTGACTAATATCACCAAACATGCTCATGCCTGCACACTGCTGTATCTATTTGTTTAGAATGATTGCTAGTAAACATAAAAATATTTAACTGTTTTTTTTTTATAAAAAGCTTTAATTAATAAGGGTCAAAATAATGCACTGCTTTGAAGTAAATCATGATATGCTGTGAATTTTGTTGCACAAGATTTAGTAAAATGTTTGTCTCAAGATAATGATATATATCCAATTAAACACAAATACTAAATGTTCTTAACTGTGTCATTATAATAATTCAGTAAAAGCATTTAGAGACATTAAATTTTCGCTTGAATAGCATTATTTTTTCCAATACTGTATTTCTTTTCAGCATTGTTCCCATGATAGGGCCAGGAGACCTGGCTTGTAAATATGTTAAAAAGCTGAGTGAGGGCTTACCATTGGGCAAGGCATTTTAAAATGAAAAGTTTCTGAAACTGTAAAATTGGACAATGGGCTTATTATCAGGCACAGGGTTATCATAAAAAAATTTGTTACAAAGTAGAAAATAGGTATGCTACTGTTTTAAATGTTTCATTATATACTTTTGTTATGATCACAGCTGCAGTCTGGAATTAGATCTCGATGGAGTCATAGGGCAAGTCATAAATTTCTAATAATTTACTACAGTTTTTAACTATTTTTAGACTCTTGTTTATTTTCTTGAAGTTATTTTATTGTTTTTTGTTTATATTTTTTTTCATTCAAGATTCCATTTTCATTTTTTAATGGCAGAACGATGTGGTAATTACATCTTTATGAGGTTCAGTTTTTGCCAAAGTTCATAGCACCATGCTACCTTGATGTCATAACATTGACATAATATTGTGTTATGTTATTTTGAATTGCCCAGTGAACATGAATTTGAGAACATATTGAATATGAAAACATCGGTACAAATGAGTTTGGTGAATATTCAAGTTCTGCATACATGGATGATTAGAAGGTCAGACAGTTAGATCACATTGGTTGATCTGTACCTGATGTTTGCTAGTGTACAACATTTTTCTTGCCAAGACTTGTTGATGACAGGGCCTGAAAGTTACAGTGATCTGAGGTCCAGGACCAATCATTTTTGGCCATGGACCTGTCAGATATTACCAGCACTAGCCCATTGGACCTTTAGTATTTCATAATTGTTTCCATAAATGTGCTGCTTATCCTCTTTACTTACATCTGAAAACAGTCATACAAGTACATTGAAGCAAGTGGAAGTTGATCAGTTGATAATCAGAGATTGGTGTTATAACATTACCAGAAAATTGCAAATGTAGCAACCACTACGTGGAACACCTGTCTAAGCTTGATCTTTGTAAATCAAACATTTGTCTTTCCTCTACCTCAGTTAAAATCAAGCATCTACTCTACGGGCTTACTGAATGTTCTAGATGAGTCTGTTTACAGTAAGTATTGGCAGGCCAAAGTTATTCATGAAATTTGTCTGCAACAACTGTTGCACTGCAGGATGGAAAATGTTACAGGTCTGAAAAGAACACCATATGTGATAAAAATAAACTGAGGCCTGTATATATTTCTTCCTGTGAAGAGGGGTGGCAGCGGACTGACTCTTTTCCAGCTTGATCACTGGATATTATAAATTTTGAGGAAAATCCAGTTTAAGGGCTAAGTAAAAACATTTTGCTAAAGGTTCAGATTTTCATTAGGGCTGTTCTGGTAAAACAAAATTGGTACCCAAGGAAGGCATTTGCAACATGGAGTAGTCACCCATAGATGTGATTTAGAGTTTTATATCATTTTCATATGAATGTGATTTAGAGTTTTATATCATTTTCATATGAATGTGACTTAGAGTTCAATATCATTTTCATATGAATGTGACTTAGAGTTCTATATCATTTTCATATGAACTGTTTGAGTAATAAGAGTACCCTGGCATATATTTGTAAAGAACTACCTGTGTACCATGTGTGTTTAATTGGTACAGCCCTTATGAAAGAAAAAATTGGATGCTAAGCAGATTTCTGAAAGTCGGGTATTATGTTAAGTGTAAAGGTGTCATTTTCTAATATTTATGGTAACTGAATAAATAAATACCAAATTGGAAATAATATATGATCCAATGAGCAGTAATGTTAATTTTCTATGTACTGCACTAAATATTTGCATGTCAGACTTGTGTGCTGGACCAATGCTTGGCTTATGTGAACCTGGGCAGTGTAGGATCTTACTGGTCCTGAACCATTGAGTTTGAAACAAAGTTTTCAGGCCCAGAGATAAATTACTTTATCTGCATCTTGCTTATGCTAATTAGAGACAATCAGATCAACTGAGAGTAACAACTAAAAGCACTGCAGATACAAGATAGATTGCACAAAACTATTTTGCTTGTCATGTCTGGTGTAATTGTAATAACTTTTTACAAATGTTTCAGAATATTTATTTTCTAATACACCTGTCAACACATTCTCAGAAGGCAGATACTAGTAATGCCCATTGCATAAGTTTAGATGTAATTCATGGAAAAATATGTTATGTTCAATGTGGTGTTCATTCAAATTAATATTTAAGATCAAAAATGCAAGAATTTGCTGTCAGTGTACGGTTGACATAAACTTGTAACTAGCATATCTAAAATCTGCATTATTTGCCATGTAATTGTCATAATTTCTTCTAGTTATTGACTGTTTTACCCAAATTAATTTCTGACCTTTGGAGGTCTTAAGTGCATAAAAAGCAACATTGTTTGTGATTGCGGACAATGTGTCAATTTTTTTGTAGCCAGCACCGTGGAAAAGGTTATATTGTAATGAAGACTGCAAGTCAGAGATGAAAACATTTTATATACTGTATTTTTCTATATATATATTGCACATACAACTGTGAACGATGTAAACTTGAATTGTCATTGTCATGTGACTTTTATATTGCATTATATGGTTGTTACTTTCAGGTAAAATTGACTGTGGAGAGCAGGAAGGAGGGTCCTTCTCAGCCTTATATGGCTCAAGGTAGAGACACATGTACAGCCAGCCAGGATTTGGATTCTTTCCCTCTCTCTCTTTTGCTGCTGTTATTCTTTTTTGTACCATAATATTATGGCAACATGTGGTATTGTTACTTATTAGATATATGTTTATTGATTGCAATCTTGTCTTTGAAGATAGGAGTCATATTTGGAGGAAACAGTTACCTTTTGATTTAAATACTATTTAATATTTAAGTTGGTGTAATTTGTAATTTTTTTTAAGGAAGCCATTTGTTTTTGTGTTGTTTTTTTTAAAGATAAATGTAGGGAACTTAACATTACCATATTTTGTACTTAATTGTTGCATATATATTACTGGGATATCTTTACATATTTTTAAAAAAATGCAGTATATTTGTTACCGTTGTATATCATTTTTCAGAAACCATCCTGCATGATCGTAACAGACATTCTCAGAAGACTTGAGAATGATCCTCGCTATCGTTATACCATCCCTGGATTAGGGGCCAACAAGCCATTTACCAGCATGTCCATTAAAGGGGCAGAGCGGCCTGTGTCACCATTTTACGGCCTGGAGAACCTTGTTGAGGAAACAGCAGCCATGGCCCGAGCAGCCATAGGGACCAGCCCCTCCACAGCCACATCTATGCTCCGTGAACTGGAAAAGTCAAGGTACTGTATGTTATTTACGGAAATAAGGAAATTAAATCTGTTTCATATACATTCCTACCCACTTATATCGACATCACTTATGTCAACAAGCCGCCTATGTCGATAAAAAAGCAAAGTCCCGGTCCCATGGTCTGTTATTACTACCAAATTTGTCATGCTTATGTTGACATTGAGATGCAAAATATATGTCGACAAAATCTCTCGGTTCCAGCTTAAACAAATCATTTGTTTTATAATCATTTATGTCGACAATCTGCCAGTTCAAACCCATACTTTGTTCTTCAATTATTTGATGTTGCTACCAGGCTTTAATGTTGCCGTTGGATCATTTATGTTGACAATCGACCAGTTCCAAGCCTTACTTTGTTCTAAAATTATTTGATGTTGCCACCAGGCTCTAATGTTGCCCTGTCAGATTAACAAACAGGCACGTGCACCCTTCATCAAAGCAAGCTGGCTACAATCTTCAGTAAAAACAATTAACCCTTCATCAAAGGAAGTCATCACCGAACTTAAATAATCAAAGGAAGTCATCACCAAACTTGAATAAAAATCAATAAAATCTGATCAATTGCTGCAATTTCCAAAGTGATCGGTGAATGAAACACATTTATTGTGCTGTGAAAGTTTTCTTTTGTGCTTACGATGGCTACCAAGGGCAGCATAAAATGCAAATTAAATGTACAGTTGCTTGAAACAAAATATCGGGCAGTTAAGGAAGTTGAAGGTGGGGCATCTTGCGAAGATGTTTGTGAAAAATTTCACAATGACTTCTATAAATAAATACTGTTTAAACCAACTTGTTGACAGGTTTTCATTTCCCTATGAATAGCCTCATCCCCTTGGTAACCTCAGTAAGATGGTTGCATTTGTTGCCTTAGGCAGAATCTAGATCAGTTTAAGTACATGTACATGTAACATTAATAAGAACTATACAGCCATGTGCTAATGGTGACAATGAATATCATAGTGAATTGTTTAGTAAAACATGTTGGTCGACAATGGGATATAGATCAAACAAAACCATTTTTTTTTACTGTACATGTGTTTTCTAACAGGATGTGACTGATATATGAATTTTCTAACAAGTAACCTGTACTGGAATTTATGGATTTTTCATTTTCATTTACTTCACACTTTATAGATTTTATTACACAAAGGTAACAAAAATTTAAGTTGTTAATATACAAGTGTATTTCACACTTGTTCTGTCTTCATTTATTCAAAATTTCCATAATTTATTTTCTTAAAGTGTAAATCCTACTCATTGAAGACATGTCACCCCTTACAGCCGAATTTCACTTGTATGCGGGTCAAAGAGAAATTTGGGGTTTTTTTCCCCCCCACCCCCCAACACTTATCATAACTTTCGCTTATGTCAAAAATATTGCCTCGGGTCCGAAGATGTCGACATAAATGGGTAGGACTGTAGTTTAGAGCCATCGCTTCAACCAGCTCTGAAATTAAACCATTTTCCAATCAAAACAATGTTGTCATTTCCTTTTTTTGTTTCATAAATGTAGAAAATCAAAGTTATGCTCCAAAATCAGACTACTTTTTTTTATTGAACAGTTTAAACATTTTTTAACATAAAATGCATAGGCTCTGACAACTTATAACAGATACTTTTAATGGTTCACATATCAGTGTTATGTGATCTTTAATGTCGAGGAAACCAGAGAACCAGCAGGAAACCACTGACCTTGGCTGGTCAGTCACATCCATGCGCATATCGGAACTGGGGATCAAACCAGGGACCACAAAGGTGTCATGGGAGTGTGCTACTGCTGCAATAACCAGGCACTCCTAAATTGTTCAGATCACCTTCTAATTCAGACTGATTTAAATCGGTTCAAACAGTGGTCCTAGTTTGAAGGTATCATTGTATTTTAAAATCATGGTTACAGACTAATTCCTGGTATCGGAATGCATTACTTGGTGTGAGGTTAGAGAGGCCACAGTCACGGCAAAGAAGCCTGCCCATATTCACCAAGTTTCACTAATTCCTGGTATCGGAATGCATTACTTGGTGTGAGGTTAGAGAGGCCACAGTCACGGCAAAGAAGCCTGCCCATATTCACCAAGTTTCTCAACTACCTGGGAGTTTGAGAATGTAGAATAGGCCTGACGTGTCTGCCTGCATGTCATAAGAGGTATTTAATGATGGCAACGTTTTAGCATTGGTATGCATCTTGGGATTATATTTTAGCTGCGAAGGTCTTGAACTTTTGAACACAGTGTGGTTTGTATCAAAGATTTTACTTTATATTTTAAGGATTGTGCCTATATTTTCCTTTATCTTTGTTTTGTATGCCTTTTTTTAATACCTAAACTTGCTCAGCACATTATAGTCAGGATCGTGTTAATATGCCATTAAACCACACAAACACACATGCACACATGCACACATGCATACATGCATATATACACACACACATTAGAGGTTGTTTGATATCATTCATGAATTACAATATAGACATTAGAGGTTGTTTGTTATTATTGATGAATCACAATACATACTTAGTTAACTTACTTGCATAGTATACACCCAGAGTCAGTTTTTGTCACAACTGCATTTATATACAATCAAACTTTACTTTCTGGCAGCAAAAGTAGTGTTTGCATGGTTGTCAACTCTACAACTTTGTGTAAAACCTCTTTGAAAGTCATATGCCATTGTTATTGCACACTTCACAGGTAGAACATCACAGTGGCCATCTTGAAAATCTTGTTATCACTACTTCTTTTGATATCTAGTTGGTTCAAAATGAAAATGGTGTCAATCTGATGTCCTATATGGCCACCACAGTGGACATCTTGAAAATCTTGTTATCACTATTTCTTTGTATCAACATGGGTTTTTTATTGAACAACTTCTTATGATATCTGGTTGCTCCTAT
Organism: Margaritifera margaritifera; assembly: GCA_029931535.1. Lineage (NCBI taxonomy): Eukaryota > Metazoa > Mollusca > Bivalvia > Unionida > Margaritiferidae > Margaritifera > Margaritifera margaritifera. Next base: position 45,284 of record JAQPZY010001076.1, read on the forward strand.
TAGTGCCATTCAAACATTCAGTATGCCTGCCACAGTGGCCATCTTGAAATTCTTGTTATCACTATTTCTTCTGAACGAATGGTCATATCAGCATGGGGTTTTCACTAAAAGACTTCTTATGATGTCTAGTTGGTCATAAATGAAAATGGTGCCGATCCAACTTCTAATATGACTGCCACAAAGGCTATCTTGAAAATCTTGTTACCACTACTTCTCCTAGATGGCTTGTCATATTGACATTGTGCATTCATCTAAAGACTTCTTATGATGTCTAGTTGGTACTAAATAGAAATGGTGCCAATCTGATATAAAATATGGTCAAAATAGCATCCATCTTTAAAATCTTTTTATAATTGCTCCTCCAAAATGGAAAGTCAAATCAGTATGGGGTTTTCACCAGAATACTTCTTATGATATCTTGTTGGTCCTAAATGAAAATAGTACCAAGTTACATTCATTATGTCCACCACAGCAGTAAATTTGAAAATCAAAGATGGTTTCAACACTCAGCAGTTAAAAGGAAGAAATGGTCTTATCTTGAATTCCTGGAAATTCTTTTCATCCAGTAGAGCATCAGCTCCTTTGAGGGACTCGTGTTTGCAAGATACTTTCATTCTTAAGTACAAGTTGTCATGGAACTTTACAGCTTAAGACGTAGAATACTGTTGACTAAAGTTAGTGAACTGAGATATATTTGTTCAAAGTCTGTAATACTGCTTATTGTCATACTGATATCTTAACTACTAGTTTTCTCAGGTAACTTTCTAGATGTGCATTTTGATTGCCATTTTTGAAAACCTTTTTCTCAAGTCAAACACCTGACAATCCAGATATGTTCAACTGTCTTTAGTAATTCAATTTAGTATATTAGACAGTTTAAGCGTGGACTTCTCAAGTAAGCTAATTTAACAAGAACGTGGTCTACTATATCCAGAAAGATTAAACCTCCAAGGTCTGGCAGCACTGAGCGTCTTGTCAGCAAGTCCCCTCCAGTGGTACCAGGTGCCCATACAGCAGCTAGAAGCTCAAGAAAAGACCAGATGGAACTGAGTTCAAAATCTCCTGCAAAACGGACATCTCCCTCTGCACATCAGAGAAGTCCTGTGTCTGATAGGCTGTCTGACACAGAGGTATGTAACCCAAATTCCCAATAGCATGATATACAGGACTGGACTTCAACAGTTGTTCAAATGCCCATGAGAACTGAAACTTGAATTGTTCTTCAAATGCCCATGAGAACTGAAACTTGAATTCAGACAAATAAAATTTACATTTCACCTGTCTGATTGGTAGGTGGTTCTAAAGATTAAACCAGTTTTTTTATGTTCAGTTGTCAACATCTTTAAATGTCAAAAAGTTTAACTACTGTTAAAATATCGACAACTTTTGCAAGACAGTTCAACTTTGATATTACTTCAAGTTAGATATAGCAAAAAATTATTTTCACAGTTGAAGTCAGTTCAGTTTTACCACCTTTCCACACAATGGGCATGTAATTTTACTAACATTTTGCCACAACGGGCAAATAATTTTACCACCTTCTTGCCATAATGGGCAATTTTACCACCTGTTTGCGACAGTGGGCAAGTAATTTTTAAAGGTAAACTTGAAATTAAATGGAAGTCAGGATGAATAAATCCTTCTATTGTGATCAGAATAAATTGTAATTGGATTTTTTAAAAATTCATTCCATCATTTCCTTAGTTTTTTTTAAGGACACAATAACGGTTATTTTTTTCATAATTTAAAGTTTTAATTTATATTTTAAAAAATTTGGTATACAAGTATTTGGTGATTTTTATCTGTTCATGTATGTTTATATCCATTTGTAAGTCTGTCATCTGTGTTTGCACTGCAACCTATCTCTATGCAGATTGAGACCAAAGTTGCAGTGTGAATGCTTGGGATGAAGGTGTGTCCATTACTTAACTGGTTTATTGAGATGTACTTGCTATGGTTTACTAAACATTCCTTAGAAATTACATCCATGCTTTTATTTCTATACCTTGTCAGTGTTGCCCCCCCCCCCCCCCCCCAAAGTTGTAATATGGGCACATGTTTGCTGGAGCTGTGTCATGCACAGAGGAACTTGTGGAAGTTTATTTGGCATTGCTTAAAATATTGGTAAATATTACTTCCATTCACATATTGAGTCCAGACATACCCTGTTGGCATATATTGGGACCAAGGTGTGACATACTTCAAAACTGGTTTACTGTAACCTACTTTTGGGATGTTATTCAACGTTGTTGAAAACTGCTTACATGTGCCACAGAAGTGAGGATATCTTGTTAGCCTTTGCTAAGGAAGAAATCTAGTTTTGGAAGTTGCAATTTTGCAGAACAAGCAAGTGTTTCCATTGAATGCTTATGATTGGCAGATAATAAAAATGTATTAAAGTTTTTTAACGATTCTATATTTTAGCAAAATAAAACAAGAAAGGGTGATTTTCTTGAGATTGTTAATCTTTATTTATGTTTAGCTCACATGGCTGTAAGACCAAGTGAGCTTATGATATGGTCCTTTGTCCATTGTGTATTATTCATTATCAGTTCACAATTGACCAGCAGAATTTGATAAAGAATATCCTGGCATGATGCATGGTTTCTTAGATTTATACAGATGATGATGATCTGTCACCAAATATGGCCACCACCATTTCTGAAAAATAGTGAAACCTTGAAAATATTGTATTCCACAGAAAATGCTGAACAATATTTGACCAAATTTGATCGAAAGCATCCTGGTACGAAGGGCTTTCAAGTTGGTTCAGATGATGCTGATCCACCATCACATATGGCCATTGTTACTACAAATAGAACAACCTTGAAATTACTTTTTCTCAAAAACCACTCAACAGAATTTGACCAGAAAAAACATTCTAGCATAAGGGCTTTAAACTTTTTTTGAGTGATCCTGATCCACTATCAGATATATAGCTGCAAGTACGTAAAATAAACAAAATTTCAACAAGTTTATCTCAGAAAGCGGCTGAATAGAATTTGACCAACTTTGACACTAAGCGTCCCAGTATGCTATCCTTTCAATATTAGACAAATTATGTTCCTGTGCCATCAAATATTGATAAAGATAAAAAAAATAGGAATCCTTGAAGCAATTGTTTTCATGACATATGCAAGCAGCATCATTGGAAGAAAGTTTTACAGAAAGCATCCTACTGACCCAGATTTCTTGGTCAACTGCTCTTGCATTTGGCTATTAGGCCTAAGTCAGCTCAGTGAAGATCTGAGGCACAATTGGGGCTCTTGTTTTAATTCTTTCTGATCTATTGTACATAGTTGGATATCAAAGTTTTTTGAAGATTTCATATACCTTTATTGAAGTTATTACTTTATTTTACTTTAATTGGTATTGTTAAATGGGCATGTCTAGGATTTGTTAGTTTGGAAGGACATAGAAATAGAAATGTTTACTTTATTTATAATGCATTTCTTGGTTTTTCAAACCTCATTACGAAGCACAGTCATGAGAACATGCAGAAAAAGCTAGAAAAAACTAGAACCAGATTTGTAAAACCCAGACAAAAAGTTCTAAAAGAGAGAAGGAAAAAAGGAAACTTCTATGAAAAAATGCATTTAAATTTATTAAGATTAGACTTTTTTGGAATGCAAAGAGAGGAATTATTATTGTTTAGAATGAACTTTAATATTATCACCAGCATGCAGGATAATTAATTGGATATTTCTTTAGGGGTGATTTTGGTTGTAGTATAAGTAAAAATGTCTGCAGTTTTTTCTTTTAAATGGATCAAAATATTTTAACTTTGAAATTGTATATATTTTCAATTTCAGCTTACCCCAAGCAAGGCTAAAAGAAAGGTTAGTAGACAGATCAACAACTGACTCAAGTCCTAATTTTGACAGGGGCAGAGTAAAGTATGAGCAACATTACATTCACATTTTCTAAGCATTTCAGATAATGTACCTTGAAATGGGTGAAGCCATATATTTGGGCTCTAGATATATTTTATAACTGGTAATTTATACAGCTTTAAATGGTTTTTATACACCTGCCATAAGGCAAAATGTATTTTGTTATGATGCTGTCCATTTGTCCATCTTTCCATCTGTCTGTTACCAATTTCATTTTTGCACAATAACTTGAGTTGTCCACTATCTACAGTTACCAAATTTTGTGACTGGCTTATGCTTGGGGTATGGAGGAACCCTATCGATTTCTGAGTCAGAAATGTAAACGGCCAAGATCATTATGACTGAAAGAAGAAAATGGTTTCCACACAATAACATTAGTTTTATATCACAGACTTGGACCAAACTTTGTGGATGGCTTGTACTTAGAATAAAGAAGAAGCCTGTAGATTTGTGGAGCACTTGCACTTAGGTTTGAAAAAGACCTATTGATTTGGGGGGTGAAAGATAAAAGGTTATGGTCATCGTGTCCCCCCCCCCATGCTTTTTGCAGAATACCTTTTGTTCTAGATTAAGTTCCTTTACCAAACTTTGTGGATGGCTTGCACTTGGGGTATAAAAGGAGCCTATAGATTCTGAAGTCTAAAGGTCAGAGGTCACAATCATGGTAAGTCTAATAAGAAACTGATTGTTTCTGCACATTAAGTTTAGTTTAAGACTGCATATCATGTCCAAAGGTTGAGGTCATTAGCAGGTCATTGAGACCTGTTGGTTAATGATCTCCAGAGTGATCCATGCCCTATTAGTGTCTACACAGAGGACTGTTAAATATGGGGCAACTGTATAATGTGCTGTTCAAGATACTCTTGTTTTTGTTTTTAATCTGAAATTTGCATTTTCAGTGTGAAAATCATAGGTTCATATGGAAGGAATATTTTATGAGTAACATTTAGATATCCTGGCCAACGATGAAGTGAGGCTATGGCATGTCCCTACATCTGTCATCCATCCGTCTGTCAATACTTGTAAACACTCTGCCCATGCAGAGAAAATTTTAAAAAAATAAAACATTTAATTTTAGAATACAAAATGTTTAAATTTTAATAGAACAATTTATAAAAATTAAAAAACTAAAACATTTTAGGGATCATAATGAATAATTTGTAATTTAAACTGAAGAAAATTATAAAATAGCAATATAACAAGTAACACTTTGAGTTGATAATAATATGATAATGCAGGGATTTAAAAATTTATGAAAGTCAGCTTGCCCTGAACTTGCCCTTGGAAAACATGAGCTTGCCCCAAAAATAATATTGCAACATTAGTAAAACATTAAGATAAAATAAAATATGGTATATTTTAAGGAAATAGCATTATATTTATTTCAACTTTTGTTTTCTTTTTATCCTTATTGACATCTTAAAACCATATGCCAGTAATTACAGTTATCAAAAAATAGATATGTGTATGATACATGTAGATAGATATGAAGATTAGAAAGAGTTAGAATGCAGATATAAAAGCAGACATGTAGACAGATAAATGGATAGGTTAAAAGGGATTTCGAAATGGCTAGATTTTTAAGCAAGAGAAAGAGAGAGAATGAAAACTATACTGTTTGTAATGATTTATTTATTCTCACAACTGAAGGATTTGTGAACACTTATTTGATCCATTTACTTAACATTTATCATCTAGTCACCTTGAAATCAGCGACATGCATCAAAATATTTGAGAATCCAACTTTTGAGAATGATTTGAGAACACTTATTTTTGTCCATTTAATTGTTTGCCAAGCAGTAAGTATGTATCGGTCTCCTGTAATTATCACGTAAACAACAGATCATAAACATCGCTTGTGGGTGTTACATTTTCGTAACATCAGTCATGCTTTGAATGAAATCCTCCTGGTGGTTAATCATTAGAGAAGAGTGCCTTTTATTTCCAAACACCTGTCAAATAAATCTCTTGAGTTGTATTATAAACAATTAACAACTTCTCACCATAAAATAAGCGACATGCATCAGAACAATATTTGAAAAGCCACTTGTTTAGAGTCTGCAATCTGAGCAACTGCCCGAGCCTATCTTAGGACCTGAAAGTCTGTGAATCCCGGATACATACAAATATGACGATTAAAATGTAACTGATAAGTTAAAATATAAATATTTATTCCTTATTTGTCGAAACTTGCTTTAAATAGTAAATATTCACATTATCATGTCTGCGCTAGAAAATGCGAGACTGACCTTGACATTGACTACAAGATGGAAGTGACACACACAATAGATGAAAGAAACTGACCAGTTATGCAGAAGAAAAATGTGCTGCACATAAATGCTAAATAAAGGAGCTGATATATGTACAGTGGCACGATCTCAGGGTATAAAACCTGCAGAACATAAAGCATTAAGAACTGAACACGACCCCTTGTCAGTAAAATAGCTCACACAAAGCTACTATAGTGTTGGGGTTTTTTTTACCCATACTGCCGACGTTAAATAAAATTTCTTGTATCTTGTATCCCTCTCTCAATTTTTGGGACTCACCTGCGAGCAAGTGCCTTGCAAACTTGAACTTGCCTGAACCAAATTTGAGCTTGTCCCGAAAGTCGAGCAAAGTGGATTTGTAAATCCCTATAATGCAATTATATTTATAAAATTAATGTCTAAAATGCCATTGAATTATTACAATCTTGTGGATGAAGAGGAAAAAGCTCTGGAAATTTACTAATAATACAGTGTAGCCTCTATGCCAGTCAACTAAAAGTGTCTCTAATGCACACCAATAAAGGTATCTAAATATGAGAATTTCTTTATATATTTAGTTATGTGCAAGAAAAAGATTTTGCGTTAAGAAGAACATATTTCTTTTAAAAAGCATGTCCAGATGTATAAATTTATTTGTAGAGAATTATTTCTAAAAACTTAACCACATTTAAAATTCTTGGATATGTGGAAGCAAGTTTGATATGTTTGGTTAAATACAGTTTTGACTGTTGATAGTATTGCCATATTAAAGTGCCTGAAACATTTGTCATTTATATGTTATAACATGTATTGTGCATTATTTTAAGATATTTCATATATTCAGTGCCATTACTCACAAATTATTTTAAATGTTTATTTTGTATTTGTAGCTTTTAATAAAAAAACTAAAAAATACCAATATACCTTCCACCTGAAACATCCAGATTTAATTACTAAGAGCAGAGAAACCCATGACCTTAAAAATAAAATCCAGAACAATTTTGTTGTGAGTGAGGCTGATTTGATGGTGGGAATCAAATCTGCAACCTTCTGGACGTGAGTACCAATGCCTTAACCAATGAGCCATTGCAGATTTCTTAGATGGGGGTCCTAATGATTTCCAAGTTATGACTCCAGGAGCAGGGCCCTCGAGGGGTAAGAACAGGCCAGGAATCCATTCTGACTGCACAGATTAACTCCCTTTGTAATGTGAAGTAAGTGTATACACTTTATGCGTGGGCCTGTGAACAGTTTCTAAGTTATGAATTGAGGCTCATTCACCAGAGGCAGAGAGAGAGAGAGAGAGAGATCCAGGGGTGCAATGCTGGTTGTATACAGGACTTAACCTTTTTATGCAGAGAAAGTGATCCTATATATATGGGCTAGGAAAGAAGATAAATGATCATCAACATTAATAGACAGTGTAGTAACTATGTGCTCCAAGCTTTTTCTTCCTCCTCTACAGTTTCAATATATGTGTGAATTTGCATTCACAAGCTGACATATGTCAACTACCTAGGTTAGTAATATGTTTATGGTTGCATTCAGACTACAAAAAATAAGCAAAAATGAGATCACCAACAAATTACCATTTTACAGTATTTGAAGCCTAATTGGAAATGTATAAATAATGTTTGGGTTATTGCAAAAAAACTTCCCTAACCCAACCCCTCTGTAACCTGGCTTCCTGTACCTACAGGCCTCTTATTTTGGCCCCTAAAAGGCTGTTATAATGCCAATTAAACTTCATTGCATTGGCAACCTCCATAAACTGCCAAAATGTTTGATTCCAACAGTGTCCAGTTTATGGCTACTACAAAGTATAATATGTATCAAGTTTAATTGCCTCTCACAAATGTTTTGTGTCAGTTACATTGTCCAATGTAAAAGGTAACTCTAAATGCATGTTTGTTGTAAGACAGATGAACTTAACTGCTCTTTGAATTGGAGCCATCTGATTTCAAAGTTCCTTATACAGTATTTTGCCATGATAATACCATGGAGCCAACTAAATAAATTTGTCCAAAAATAGGGGTGGCCTTATTATCAGACAAATATATCCTTAATAAATTCCAAATTTCAAAATATTTCTATAAATGGGGAGATTTATGACATGAAATTTTAACTCTGAATTGCAGTGTTTCATTGTTAAAGTTTCACATATGGAGAACAATATTTTGAAAAATACTCAACAATAGAACTTATTCTTGTACTTTGAAGAAAAAAAATTTCCTAATATAAAATTAGAAGCTAAGGTAACATATTCTGGACTTCCTGACTAACATTTCATTATATAGAGCCAATACATTGATTCCTTCTTTTATTCTTTCTTTGTAGAAGAGGCTGGGAAAGTGAGACAAGTTCTCCACAGAAAGGTACTGGGGTAAAATTGAAAACAGCATCCTCAGGAAGGATTAGTTCCAAGAAAGGCTCAGGCAGCTACCTGGATGACCTGTATGGAGACAAGGAGAATGATTCCTATGAAGAGAGATTGAAAAGACAGTAAGTACTGAAATCAAACAAATTGTTGAAAGCTAAATTAGTCTTTTTGAGTGTATTGTTCCATAACATAAAATTGAAGTATTACTAGTGTTCCAAGGAAGCTATTCATTTTGGACAAAGCAGTTGTTACCTTGTTTCAGCAAGACTTTGTGTGATTAGAATATTTTTTTCTGTAGAATTTTTAAAAAATGAATTCTTTATTGTTTGTTATATAATAAATATATTGTGTTTTGTGTTGAAAGTCTCATAATTTGTCAATTTTTCATGATGCAGTCTAAGTATTGTCAAAGTGGGTCGAAAACACTTTAGTGTGTAATTACAGTTGAACCCTTTTGTCACATGCTTTTAGTGGCCAGTACATTTTTTTTCCCTAAAAACAAAGTTTCGTCTAAAGAAAAGGAATAAATACATACATTTTCTCTCTATGCAGACTTGGCCCATTACATTGTTAAATTTGGGAATTTGTTAAATCCAAGCTTGTTATAAATGAGTTACATTTGTATGTATATTATTTAGGGCCCTTCAGTCATGTATAACATCATTTGTAGTGAATTGTAGAATTGTATTATTGTATGCTTTAACAAGAAATGAAGCTGTCAAAAGACAGCAAAACTTGTTTCTTTGATATAGTGATGTTGTACTCCTCAGGATCTATGCACATATCCAGATTGATGATGTGCAAGGGTCCAAGAAACTCACCTGAACATCAAAGGAGTACATAATCACTAAGGTGTAAAAAGAAGATCATTGTAACCTACTATTGATATTGAAGTGTAGTGATTCTTGGCCTGCATGCACATTTTGGTACTGGGACTGCACAAGCAGCAGCGCCCAAGAGACCCACCTAAACATGAAAAGTGTACATAATCACAGGAGTGAAAAGTAGTATACACAGTGGCTAATTTTGATATGGTGGAGTATAACTCTTTATAATGTAGACACATATTTATTTTCATGTCTGTACAAACAGTGCACCTGAAACTGACTTAATCATGAAAGTGTACATGATCATTGAAAAGTAGGTCACAGCTACCTAGTTATGGTATGATGGTCTAGCACTTCTCAGGATACAAGTACAGTTATGTTTTCATGACTGTACCAGCAAGTGTCTCAGAAACTAACCAAAATGTAAAAAGTGTACATGATCACTGGAGCATGAAAAGTAGATCAAGGTGATCTACATTTGCAGTGGCACGTATACACATATACAAGGTTAAGGTACCATCAATAGTGTATGAGAAGTTGACCTAAATGCCTAGGTGTACATTTGGTAACACCTTTCATGACTATGATGCTGGGGGTATAGTATTAGTTCTCTTGCACTAATGTGCAGGTTAGCTACAAATGACTATTTTCTTTAAAAATTATGACCCCATAACTATGTCTTTCCTTTTTTATTTTAATGGTATATGCTGTCCAAACAGTCTCTTTTTGCATTTAATAAATCATGGATTTATACAAATTTAGGATTATTTGTTGAATTTTTGTAAATATAAATAGTTTTTGGTTTAGTAAAGACAAATTGTTGTGTTAACATAAAACTTTCATTAATCATGGTCTTTATCCTTTCTTTTCCAGGTTTCATGAAATAATAGATGATGTTTTGAGTGATGAAGAGACACAAGCTCAGTTTCTATTACCAAGTCTGCAGCAGAATGGAAATACCAGATATGCAAGGCAGTCAAATGTTCAAGACACAAAAAATCTCATTGATGAGGAAGGAGAAAGGAATAAGAAGAAAATAGGAGTAAGTTATGCATCCTTTTCTATGTCCTCATACTCACACACAGCTTTTGGGGGGAAAAATGGTTGTGGTGGGACCCACCATTTCATTTTCTGGGCATTGGTGGTGGGGAGAAGGCTGGGATTTTTTTTAAGAAAAAAAATTTCTTGCCCTCCAATAGTTTGAAAAAAATATGTATCCTCTGATTTATAGAAAAAGAACCTATTATATCAATTATATTAGTTGAAAAAAATAAATATACTCAAGGTAAATAAGAAAAAAAATCATCCCAGCTCAAAAGAAAATTCCAGGTCTCTTCCCCTCTTCCCCCCATCTCTTGAAAATTAAATGGTCTGCCCCTTATTGCAAGTGTGCATCATTCGTGTCATTCAGGGCCTCCTACAACATTTACAGTACATACTTCAAGCCATGGGATGTGATTGGTGTGGTCAGGTAGTGTACACAGTAGGCCAAGAATTTTGATCCAATCCTTTAGTCAGAGCTGTGTATTGGGTAATGAAAAACTTGCATGAGAAAAAAAAGGTAATAAGGTAATATGAGTTTACCATTGCTAAGCAGCTCAGTTGCGGTGAAAGGAAAGCAGCTTACATCTGTACATTTGGAATTGCACCTCACTTTCTATCACTGCTTAAGAAGAGGGTCAAGAAAGAATCTGGTTATGCTCTAATGTTTGATTAAAACTTGAATTAAGAAATGAAAAGCAGTCAACTTGCATGTTAGATTTTAGAATGAGCAATGCATCAAGTCTAGATACCTGAAGTTATTCTTTATGGGTCATCACACATCTGACCAGATACCTGAAGTTATTATTCATGGGTCATCACACATCTGACCAGATACCTGAAGTTATTCTTCATGGGTCATCACACATCTGACCAGATACCTGAAGGTATTCTTTATGGGTCATCACACATCTGACCAGATACCTGAAGTTATTTTTCACGGGTCATCACACATCTGACCAGATACCTGAAGTTATTCTTCATGGGTCATCACACATCTGACCAGATACCTGAAGGTATTCTTTATGGGTCATCACACATCTGACCAGATACCTGAAGGTATTCTTTATGGGTCATCACACATCTGACCAGATACCTGAAGTTATTTTTCACGGGTCATCACACATCTGACCAGATACCTGAAGTTATTCTTCATGGGTCATCACACATCTGACCAGATACCTGAAGGTATTCTTTATGGGTCATCACACATCTGACCAGATACCTGAAGTTATTTTTCACGGGTCATCACACATCTGACCAGATACCTGAAGTTATTCTTTATGGGTCATCACACATCTGACCAGATACCTGAAGTTATTCTTTATGGGTCATCACACATCTGACCAGATACCTGAAGTTATTCTTCATGGGTCATCAGACATCTGACCAGATACCTGAAGTTATTCTTCATGGGTCATCACACATCTGACCAGATACCTGAAGTTATTCTTTATGGGTCATCACACATCTGACCAGATACCTGAAGTTATTCTTCATGGGTCATCAGACATCTGACCAGATACCTGAAGTTATTCTTCATGGGTCATCACACATCTGACCAGATACCTGAAGTTATTCTTTATGGGTCATCACACATCTGACCAGATACCTGAAGTTATTCTTCATGGGTCATCACACATCTGACCAGATACCTGAAGTTATTCTTCATGGGTCATCACACATCTGACCAGATACCTGAAGTTATTCTTCATGGGTCATCACACATCTGACCAGATACCTGAAGTTATTCTTCACAGGTCATCACACATCTGACCAGATGTCTGATAAGATTAAGACTGTGTGTGGTGATGTAGGTTTTCAGCGTCTCGTTCAGGTCTCCATGGATGAGCCAAATGTTCATTCAAAACTATTTTCTATGCTGCAGATAAATGTAGACTCAGGCAGGAAAGCCAATGTTTAATATAGGTGTTGTGATCTTTACATATTACACAACTCATTCAGAGATGGATGCTAACATTATGAAATTACCCTCTGCTGTCTCTGAAAATCCACCACTTCCTGAAAGACAAAAAATGTCTTTCCATCTATAAATGATATAGATGAAGGGAAGTAACTCTTACAGATTCACTCCCCTAGTTCCCGCTTGGTAGCCATCCATATCCTGGATGTTTACCATTAAACTTTCACTTGCAACTGTTTGACTATGCCTCTGAAGAATCCATTGCAACTTATATTCCATTTTGACCATTCAACATATTATTTTCAGTGGTATAGTAAGTCAAAAGGTTGATATTCCTTGCATATACAACATTTGCATTTTTCCCAGTGAATTTATTTGTATTTATGCATTTTTTTTACTGGTTGTTATTGTCCATGTGATATCAATTGATAACATTAAAGTTTTCACTGGTGTATTGTATTGTGCTGTTAATTTTCAATTTATTACTCACTTCTTAGGTTGTCTCAGTAATGCGAGTAATGCAAGTTCGCCTATTTGAACTTGTTTGTTTTTTCCTTTCTCTTTCATTACAGAGATGTCAATCAAGTGCAGGAAGTGCTGACACTTTAAAGTCATGGAGGACAACCATGAGATGTGCCTGGCCTGCACAAAATGTTCTTTCTCACATACATGTAGCATGTGTGCATTAGGGGCAGAAATGTTTGGTCCAACATCTTGAAAAGATGATAGGACTGTGAAAAAAGGGGATGCTCTAAATCTTCTGAACATGAAGTATTAAGTAATTATCCAAATTCGGAATCATCTAAGTTGAGCCCCTGTCTTCCACCTTGCTGAAGTAGTTATCATACAAGACTTGCTTCTTGATAGCACTAGCTTCAACTTTCAGGTTGTGTGAGCTGCATATGCTGTCTGTGGATTCGAACTACATGCAGTTCCGTTCCAATGGCTCAGTTGTACTAATGATGCAACCTGGTTTCATTTCTATAAACAGATTACCATCAGTAGTCAGCCAACAAGTAACTAGTTGCTCACTCTCTTCAGTTGATCCATTGAGAGAGGCAAAGCCACAGGATAATATCCATAGCAGCCATCAAAGGCTCTTCATATCGGTTAAGGTAGGAATCAAGACACAACCCCACAAGTGCTGGCCACTTGGCTAAAGGGGATTATTACATCAGTGTCCTCTGAACTCATACAGGATCAGGTTTGACTTATGAATAGTATGGTTCACAAAATATGAGCGATTTATATGAGCCTGGCCTTTGAATGTAATGTCTCAATTTGAGACATAGTGAAGGCAGTTGGCTAGCATGCCCAGTCTGCTTTCTCTTTCATCTATTTGTGTGATATGGCCTCACAAAAGAGAGAGCTGAATCTTGTCAGGCCGCTGGTAGCTGTGCAGACTGTTACCATGCCTTGCTTATGACGGCACAAGCTCAGCACAGGGCAAGACCTTGCAACTTTCGCTTAATTTGCCCAGGAAACTTTTGAATGTAAGGTGATAGTCAGGTGCATGATCCCACAGGGATCATCCTCACACCTATATAAACATATAATCTTTGGTTGTGCTAATCTCACATTAGGTGAAGTTTATCCTTTCAGTAGAGCAGTCATCGTGTGCCTACAGGGTGATGTCGGTAGAGGTTGGATGCTCAAGCATTTCCTCTTCCTTGTACCTATTCTCCTAATGTTAATGTGATCAGGTAATGTATTTGATGGAAGAAGTCAATTTTTTAGTAAATTATGTTTCTCTGAAAATACTTGTTCTCATTACTGTCAATCTCTCCCACCCTTACCCACAAATGTGAGCATCCTGTTATATGTTTCGCTCAAGCCTAAACTTGTAAACATCTGGGATATGGATGGCCACCTAGTGGGAACAAGGGGAGTTAATATGTAAGAGGTACTTCTCTTCGTGTATATGATATATAGATGGAAAGATGTTTTTCATTTTTCTTTGAGGGCTGGATTTGGAGGTAGCAGAAAGTAATTTCCTAATGCTAATGTGATCGGGAAGTATTTTTGGAGAAATATGATTTACTAAAAAATTGATGATAGCAAGAGAAATCAGACCAATTGTCACATCATACCAGAATGATAAGCTCATGCTGCTCTTCATGTGCAATGACTTGTAGAGAGATTCATAAAGCCAGAATTACTGAAAGGTACATCTTAAGCTATCAGACTTTTAAATATTGACAGTAAAAACTGAAAGAATCAAATAGATTCATCCAGAATAAAAGTTGGATTTGTCTCATAGAAATTCTGCATGAACTGAAAGGTTGAAGTAAAATAATCACAAACAGTTCATGGAGTTTAGATACAGTTGTAAGTCCTTTTTATTGATGATGGTTTCAGAGTTGATTGAGAAATCTCCAATCAGCTACTCATTGAAAAAAAGACATGACCTTTCTCAATCCATGGATATTTATATCCAACAAAGATGCATGCACTGCCCAGCTGACCAGAGCTTTTCTCTTGATATGTGAGGCCAAGTACATCCCATAATCAGAATGTGGTGCAGTTCTCTAGCAGTCAAAGTCATTTCTATGAAGCTTCCATATCCACTGATTCAGCAGCATTCAGCAGTGTTTATACAAAAGAAGACAGACTGGACACTTTCAACTATGAGTGTCTTGTCAACAAGGCGGAATTCCAGCATCTGTGGAAAACACAAGCTCCTGTTTATTATATCCCATAGACAAGCAACCATGGGATGTTGTGTGTCCCCCAAATTTGGAGGGTGGGAGACACAGTGCCCCCAGTCCTTGGGATTCTATGTGCAACACTGCTTGTCAGAGCAGTCGCTTACTGCACAGAGGATTATTAATGACCCTGTTGGTAGTGTTGGAGGAATTCTAAATGTTAACTATTCAAAGCAATTGATTTTGTCTGCTGCTGCAGCTAGACAGAGATATCAGGCACACTTGGATGACAGACATAAAGAAAAAGAAGCTATGAGACAATATTCATCATAGGGCCAAAAAATTTAAAATAAAACTAAATCCATATGAGGCACATGCAAGTCTATGACATAATGTACACAACAAATTGCATCAGAATAATCCAAATGATTCCTGAGCTATGCTAGTTACATGGCTCTGAAGCAGTGGAGATGTAATATTTAAAGAAAGGACAATAACTCTGCCAAAATTGGTACTATAAGGACAAACCTTTAAAAGGCATCTCTACATATAACAGGCAATTCACCTACCAAATGGCATTGAAATACATGTAAGGGTTACAGAACTATGCTGATTATAACCAACATCCAATGTGAAGATATGAAGTCAACCGTCATGGGTCACAACTCAAGCAAAAATTAAGCTGATCAGACAAAATGCATAAAAGGCACACCTAGGTCTATGAAACAATTTATACACCAAACTGAATCTGAATATGTTGAATGGTCTCTTGATCTTTCCTAGTGTTATGTATCTGCTGTAATGAGATGTAATACATATCAAAAAAGGGCACTAACTCTGTCAAAATGGGACCTGAAAAGACAAATCCTTTAAGAGACACATCTACATGTTGTATGCCATTCACCTACCAAATGGCATCCAATTATGTGTAAGGGTTACAGAGCTATGCTAGTTAAAAGAAGTGTGAAATGATAGACAGACTGATGGACAGATGGATGGGAGAAACATGTGATTACTATAGGACTCCCACATCTTGATAAGGGACCCTAATAATAAAACCACAGTAAAAACCACCTGTTACACAGTAAGATCTGTGGAGTAAGATTTCAAGAACTTATACTAAGAATGGTGCACTGACTACAAAACTCAGATAAATCAGTTAAAAATCTCCACTAGAATAATTTTACCGAGGACTTGGTATAATTTCTGTATTATCTGTTCACAACCTAAATATTAAACATACACAGTATATTCTTCATACGAAGGACACAAATTGACAGTTATATAATATCAGAGAGATATGTTTGTAAATAACACTTCAAATATTGACAACCTGAACATGATTTGAAATACTGGCTAGGTACCTGCTATCATGATGTACCAGTTATAATGATTGTCGACATATGTACACACTGCATGCACATTTTTCATGTGAGCACCTGATGCAAGAAGATGGTGAGTGGTTGTACCTTTGCGGTGGGCACTGCCTCAGTGCATGGAACTATGATATAAAATATACCAAAATAACTTTAAAAATGTTAAGAAACACCCAATTCACACCTAGAGAGCTGAATACACCTGGAAAATTGTACTTTTGCCTGTAAAGTCACTTTCTACTACATATAAACAACCTTATTTGATGCAGATATGATGTAATCTCTAACCTGAATGTGAAATGCCAATAAATGCAACTAAATGCAAACAGCAGATAGACTACTAAGCCATATAGTTTTGTCTCCCTTGCATCAAGCCAGGCACCCATTTTAAGCAATGAATATGTGATTGGATCTACTGGTGGACATATGCTTATATCTGGTACACAGTAATTATGTAATTTATGTATATTTTGTCATCATTTTCATGCTACTGATTTAAATCAAAGCTGTTTTTTTATCATAATTAAAAAATTTGCAAATCATAAGTATTTTAAAGAAAAAACTCAAGTTAAATTTGACTCCTGATACAGTAATTTCATTTCCAGTATGGAAAAATAGGTAAATCTTGTCGACTGTCTTTAGCCAAACTTCATGAAGGAAACAGACCAAGACTCACAAAATAGCATTTAAACCAAATTGTTCTCCCGATGATAAAGAGAACTCTTTACATATTAGATACTGAGTGATTCATAATTTATGAACTGTATTCTCCAAGAAGTAAAACAGTTTGGATTTGCTATTTTAGAGCAATAGATAAAGCAAGCCATTTGTGGTGTGGTGGGATCATGGGGATCATCTCAATGTGTTACCAAATGAAAGTTTACATTATAACATTATATCTCTCTTGCATATATTGTAGCAGGGATTTACAAATCCACTTGCCTGACTCCTAGAACAAGTTCAAATTTGGCTCAGACAAGCTCAAGTTTCCAAGGTACTTGCTTGTGGGCAAGTCCAAAAATCATGAGAAAGGGGTCTTGTTCCATTTGTAATGCTTTATGTCCTGCGAGTTTTATACCCTGCTATCTCACCAAAGTACATATATTAGCACCTTTATTTATTGTTTATATGTACCACTTTCTTCTATTACATAACTGGCCACAGTTTCTTTCATCTATTGCATGTCATTTCCATCTTGTAGTCAATGTCAAGGTTAGTCTTGTATTTTCTGATGCAAACGTGATAATGTAAATATTTACTATTTAAAGTATATTTTGTCAAATAAGGAATAAAAATTTATATTTTAATTTATCAATTACATTTTAATGGTAATATTTGTACATATCCGGGATTTGCTGCCTTTCAGGTCCTAACCTAGCCTTTGACAGTTTGTGAGCTTGCTGACTCTAAAACAATGGGCTTGTCAAAGATTGTGTTGATGCATGTGGCCAATTTTAAGGCGAGTAGGTGTTACCTATTAATAAAGTAACTTGTGAGATTTCTTTGACAGTTGTGTTTGGAAATAAGAGGCACTCATCTCTAACAAGTAACCACCAGGAGGATTTCGTTCAAAGCGTGATTGATGTACCAAAAATGTAGCACCCAGAAGCAATGTTTATGATCTGTTGTCTACCTGATAATTACAGGAGACTGATACATACTTCCTGCTTGACAAACAATTAAATGGATAAAAATAAGTTTTCTCAGTTGCAAAAGTCTGCTTATCAAATATTTTGATGTTTGTTGCCGATTTCAAGGTGATTAGATGATAGCTGTTAAGGGATAAAATAAGCGTTCACAAATCCTTCAGATGTGAGTATAAATAAATCATTACAAACAGTCTAGCTTTCATTATTGTCGCTGTAGTTCATGAGATGAGTCTGCTATCTTATTTAGGCAAAGAAAGGAAACTTGATGAAATTTCTAGCTCTAATGAACATGTTTTAAAGAAAAAATAACCAGTATGATGCTATGAAATGTGCAAGAAAGTTCCAATCATCATGGATTAATGAGTATCCCTGGCTAGAATATTGTTATTGGTTGTTTAATTTTTCAGTTCAAGGTCTTTTACCTAAACATATCTCTCTCCCTCTCTCTCTCTTAAAAATATAGCTATTTCCTAACCCTTTCTACCTATCCATTTACCTGTCTACATACATGTACACATGTGTTTTTGCTCTTATAACTATATCTGCATTCTAACCTTTTCTCATCTACATATCTATCTACATGTATTATTTACATATATATCTTTTATGACTTTAATTACTAACATTTAGTTTTAAGGTCCAAACAACGATATAAAGAAACCAAAAGTTAAAATAAATATAATGGGGTTTGCCTAAAATATCCCATATTTATTTTTTCTTATTTTTCTACTCGTGTTGGGATATCATGTTTGGGGCAAGCTCAGTTTTCCCTAGGGCAAGTCCAATTTCTGGTCAGTTTGCCCATGTTAAGCTGACTTTTATAAAACTTTTAAATTCCTGATTGTAATTAGTTATATCCAGTTATCCTAACTGCTTTGGCAAAATATGCCAGACACTCTTTATTACTAGTAGCTCCATTTCCTATAGACGGCTACATTATGATTATGCAATTTCATGTGTACATTGGCATTTATGTTTACACCCATAAAACATATATTGTGGTTGTAATAATCTACTCTTGCTAAACTGGCTATGCCAAGTGTTTGAATTATGTACTGTACAGACGAAGCAGGTGAGATGTCATTCAATGGAATTTCCTGCTGGTTCATTCTTAGCATTAAAGAATTGAAAAGTATTTCTTTTGGATAGATTTCATAAATGGAAAATACAGTAAAGATTGTTTATAATGTTTTACAGGGAACTGGGACTTTTAAAATGTTATAACCGAGAAACATTATATCCATATTCAATGTTTATTTTTAAAAATGTTTATTACTACTTGTCCATGTTGATGACATTGGACATACATGTAGTAAACATGTAGTATCAAATAGTAAACATGTAGTAAATACTGGTATGATTACTATCTGAACTCGTATATAAAGGTAATACAATTTTTAAACAACATACGTTTATATAAATAAATGTTACCTTGAAAAAGAAAATTATAAACCAGTAAGTTTTACCATCCGATGAAAGTGTTATCATACATGTACATGTACTAGCCAGTAAATCATAAAAATCACTTTAATGTGAAAACATCTTTGTTCAATAACTCAATGACTAGTAAATTAGTCCTTTATTTATCTGGATAGAAAGAAATTATCAATAGTCATCTGTTTTTTAAATAATCTGAGATCTTTTGGTTGATATGTTTTTCAACAACATGCAAATGCTCATAAAGAATATCAGGTGTGTCACACTGAACTTGTAGGTAGAGTCTAATGTCCAATATGCTAACTAGAACCTTGCTGGCTCCGGGTACAATGACTGGCACTAAATCATTGTCCTCCTTGCGACTTCCAGTAGCAGAAACATTGGTTGCTTCCTGGCAATCACTAATTTCACAAACAATATCCTCAGTTGTTGGTATCATAGATGTGACAGTGTCACTATCAGAATTAACATAATCCAAAAAATCAACATCTTCGTTACCAGACCCATGTAGGCATAACGCTCATGCACCATTGCTAGGGGAACATCATCAGCATCGCAATCACTGGCAATAACATCTGTTTGCTCACAAAACCCTGCTTTAACAAAACAGTCTGCAACACAATCTGTGGAAACATCATGCCATGCATGATAAATCATGTTTATTGTGGACAATACATTTATTTCACACTGAATTTTCATGAACACCCTGCTTCTATTCCTTATATTATTTGTAGCTTTGGGTCTAAAGAGACATTTTTTCCTTAACTGGCAAATTTTCAGCCATTTCACAAGTCAGAATTCAAGATGAACACAAGAGAAATTTACTTCAGGCTGTACTCAGTTAGTCGACATATAGATATACACTAATAGCCAAAGGATATTTCTAAATTATTTTGTCAAAAAAGTACAAAACAAAAACATTTCTTTTCACGCTTTAATTGCACTGAACCAACAAATCATGATTCTAAAGTACAGATTACGAGTGAGGTATGATTATCGCACCTTTGTTACCTGGCACCTTTGTTGTTATGCCTTTCTTACTTAAATGACTGCCATGTTTATCTGGCTTCGTCGCATCAGGTGATGAAAATGTTATATTTGAGCTAATTTTCTCAAGCAGACCACACAAATCAAACGCTATAAATAACTAAATATTGTAACGAAAGAGCATTTTGACAAAGCCTTTGGAATACAAAATAATTAGGAATTTGGCCAGAGAAATTAAACTCAAACATTCTAACCGAGAAAACATTGTATCCAAAAACATAATAAACAATCTTTACTGTACGGTAAAATCTGTTTCATGCAATATTTCACTTGCGTCCACTTTGGCTTCTAAAGCACCAATTGTATTCTTATATTGAAATGATTCTACATGAAAGCTGTTTAATCATATCAAGAGAGGTAACCACTGAGTATAAATCATTTCATCATCATAGGGTTAAAATTTAAGTTATGTCCCTTTAACAAGCAGACTCACTTTTCAAGGCCAAAAGAGCTAAATAGAGAAAAGTGTCTATTATTAGAACAACAAACTATTTTAAGTAACTGAAGCAGACAGCATGCTATATGACTGAGAAAAATAAATCCGTCCAAGCCAAAAATTATATTTATTTAGTGTAAACAAGTATGAACTGACCAGCAGTTTTCTTAAATAATTAATAATACAAAAATAATTATCAATCTGTGTGAACATATATCCAGCATGTTATAGGAAAATGTCAAAACAGAAGGACATTTTCATCAGTATCAAAACCTTTGTTTAAAAAAATGTCAATCACATGTAATACATGTATCTTTTTAACATTTCTCATGGCCACTAGCTTTAAACTCATTATATAAGTATAGAAATGCCAACACATATGAACACTAGTCAGTATCTGCAAGGATTGTATGTGTGTCCACTTAGGCTTCATCTCCAAGAAATAATGAGTATCACCTGTAGTGAAAAATACTAGCACCCCTCTGAACAATATTCAGATGTCATTACCTAAACTTGAATGCAAAGAGCAAAATTTATTAAAAATTTTGAAAATCTGGCAATCATTGGAGGATTTCACAACATGATCTCTCGATCAGCAAGTGTTATTCAAGCAGAACAACGGTTATTTTTCCAGATGCCAAAAATCACAGATGATCTTGACTGATTTAGCACGTACTTCTTTAATAATTACTTCAAGATTATGTACAATCTGATACTTCATAATTCAATTATAATTTTTAAATATGACAGATTTCTTTATTATAATGACAAATGTTTGTTATTTCAGGACTTACTGGTAATGTATTCTGCCTGTTCACTAAGCTATAAAATCTTTCTTCTGAATATTTTTTTGCTACACATAAAAAAGACTTCTAAAAGTATGTATCAAACATAGCTGCAAAACGCATTGTCATATTTAATTGTATTTCAGTCAAATTACTATGATTTGTGTCATAGACAGCTAGGATCAATTTGTCCATTATTGATTTTTATCTATAATGAGCATTGATTGCTCGCCCTATCACTAGCCTTCGGATTTCACTGGTTCCTGCCCCAATCTCATACAATTTGGCATCACGTAGAAATCTTCCAGTGGGATAGTCATTGATGTAACCATTTCCACCTGTAAAGAAACAAAATTCAATATAAATCAAAGCAAATGAGGGGAATTAAAAATTATCTTAATAAGTCACTCAAGAACAATGTCCAAATTTTATCATCACAGACAATATTCAATATAAATGGCTTCATGAAAAAAAATTGGATCTTTTCATTAATGTCTTTTTATAACTCTTCAGATAGGGGCTATTCTATGAAAAAAGGGCAAGAACACACCAGGGACAGAAGGCAACTTTCATTTAGAATCACAACTAACAGACACAAGTTTCCCCACAATGTCCATCATATAAAAGAGTAATTTCTGGAAAAGAAACCAAAAGATATCATGTTAGCTTACGGTTCAACCTTACAACATCCTTTTTATATGGAATACCCCATGACAAAAGAATATTTAAAATTTGCTTCATTTTTTAAAAGCTAGTATCATTCTATATATTTCTGCAAAGTATTTAAAATGAAACTGAATGTAATTATTTATTACATAGCTTGCCTCTACAAAGCATTCATGAGAGTTCAGTGGCCATTAAAGACTTGAATTATTATGCAAGGAATAAATTCAGTCTTAGTGACTTTGACCTTGAACCCCTACAACAATAGGAACCTTCTAATTGGTAATACTATTGTGCAGTTACATGAGTGTTCATCAATGCAAAATATTAAGCAAAAAACAAAGATTTATCCATTCACTGAGTGCATTGAACCATTTATGTTTGGTACCCATGTTAACTTAAATAGAGACTGGCCAATAAATTTGCAGTCTGTCACTCTATAATGAAAGTTTCTATTTTATATTGAAGTTACATGTCGAAGAATACAATTTATACAATAGTTATCAAAATAATAAAATGTAAATGAAATACTCTGAAAGTAAATACCTAGAATCTGTATTGCCTCGAGGGCCATCTGTGTTGCTGCCTCAGCAGTATAGAGGATCACTCCTGCACAATCCTAAATGAAAATAATTTTAAAAATAATACAAAATCATAGTGGCATTTTGAATATAGATCACTGAACTTAATATCTCCTATTAGGCAATACAAGATGCACAGTTGGTAAAGTATAGGATTCTAAGGATGTTTGGTAACTGCAGAAACAACTTAATTATAAAAGCAAATATAAAACTAGAGTTCCATATAATACTATTTCTCTCATTCCTATAATATATGTGTGATACAATGTGCCCATGTGAGAAAGCTATGTGGGATACAACTTTCTCACATTCCTATATGCATATGATTGTGTTTTCCAGTGTGGAACATCGGTGCAGGATAGCTCTATCCTGCCTCACATGTGGGGTTTTTCCTGAGTCGTGGACTATTTTGACCTTCTACCATAAGCATAGTGTACACAAAGTAGCTAAAACATCCAAATTTCAATCATCACTTGAACATTCTTTCACAATAATCAAGATAAACATTAATTGTAACACATTTACGTACTAAAACAAGCAGTGGTTGAAATTAGGTGTTCCACAAACAGGCCATTTTTTCTATTTCCTGGTGAGAAATGAAAAAAATCATGTGTTTGGTGTGGGATAGGGAAATTCATCATTGGGTGCATGAACTCTACAAATTCTCTTTCTGTCTTGACAAATCCTTGTTCTTGGCTACAAATTCTGTTCCTCTGGTGGGATTTCTCTATACCACACTAGCACATATGATATATTCTATTAGTCTTGTATGTGAAATGCAGTCTATGACTAAACTATGACAGTTAAAAATATTATCAGAAAATTGTAACACAAAATTTTGAATTTGCTGATGACAATGACAATGAAAAGTAAAATCAGTGTTTCCCAATTGGCTGACTTCGATAGGATCTGAAGTTCATCTCTTAAAGTACTGTCTATACTCGCTTATATGCCAAGTTTAACTGCAAACAACATAGACCCTGATATGCTGCTGCATAATGCGCCAGCATATTATTGTTTATGCTGCTTGTTCTACTGATTACTCCTAACAAACTGCATAAACCCAGATCTGCCAGTGCATTATGCGATGGCAGATCTGGGTCTAAGCAGTTTGCAATTGGACCAACTTATAAGCAAGTATATATGGTAAATGAACAACATTAAATGAACTTTTATTTACAGTGAATGAAGTCTTTGTCTTTAATACCAGTAGGTGAGAATCGTTTTCAGATTCGATTGTCATCGTGAAAGGCTTGTGTTTTTTTTTTTTTTTTTAATGTTACAGTGATTACAGCACACACACCAAGCCATCATCTGTTCACCTTAGTGCAGCCGATTACAGCCTTTGAATTTTGTCTCTAAATAAATTTATTCTGTTTCTGGATGAGTTAATTATGTCGTTTTATTTAATTTATTGGTACATATACACTGTATATGTATTCTATATTTCCCCAAAGCCTGATCAAAACCGCTACAGTCGTTATTACAATTGATCCTTATAACATTAACACCTAGCACCTTAATACCAATGGCAGAACCTCCAACGAAAAAGAGACAAATTCTAACACTAAGAATTAATGTAACTGAAAGAAGTGAAAAAGGGGAGACCGTTTGCAACATAGCAGCCAGTTGAAACGTCAGTAAAAGTCAAATTTAGGGTGTTATAAAAGACAAGGAGTCAATTAGAAACTAATTCATATGCTAATACATGTACATGTGATCTTCAAATATAAATGGGATTCATGTTTAATGTTAGATGTATATCTTTATTGCTATATAACATTATTTTCAGATGAATGCATGCAATATTTTAACAAGAACTATGAACAAAGAATACAATAAATGTACGTGATTGTGTTCATTTCTCCTTCTTAAACAGTGCTGAATTTCAACCTTGGAAATTGGTCTTTTTGTACAAACCTGTTATGAGACCACCTGTCTTGAGAGACCACTTTTTGTTGGCAGAAGGGGCGGTCTCTCAAGACAGGTTATACTGTACCACGAAACTTAAGTGCCAAAATAAACAAGAGTTTGATTTAATAATTTGGCAAGATGGGTTGTATTCTTGAAGAATTTATTTGGGCAAGATGTGTTGTATTCTTGAAGAAAAAATATGTCTGATCACTGCTTCTTATTTTTTAAAAAGACATTAGCTCCTTGAAAAGTTCTTAATTGTTAATCTAATTATTACTGAACCATCAACAATAAAAGTCATTAAGTCTTCTTTGTGTTTGTCTTCAATGCATCCTTTGTACAAATGTTGCTCAATCCAAGGTATACAAAAACTCAAAAGATATTTGCTCAGTCATCCGGCATACTCAACCACACACTAAACAATGCAGTGGTCTAAAAAGTTTCTTGCCTGAATTTATAAATCTGTTAATTTATCCACCTATGTAAGTGAAGACAATAGACCAACAATGCCTGCTCAATCAACCATCATACACACCTGATGAAACAAGTTTATCCCGGAATTGTCAGGAACAGTTTTAGTCCCTGCCACATACCCAACCCACCCTCTTATTTCTTTTTAATTTAGTGTCAGAGATGCAGACTGCAGCTCCAAATCAATCCCATGTACACAAACCAGTTGTCATTGTGATGCTAAAGTTACATGTATATAACTATCCTGTTGTGGATCATCAAGTGGAACAGAACCATTTAAGTTGTAGGGGTGGAGGGATTTGCTATTATAATCAAACAATAGTGCAAAGTCAGTAGTTATAAATAAAATGTTTAATTAATATTGGGTTTATTTTATTTATTCTTTCCTCTGTCTTCTAGAGAATGACTCAACTGTTTTTATGGAGATCACTCTTTACCCATTAAAGTGAATGGTTTACTCCCAAACTAGCTTTTGGCAGTTATACACACCTGTTGATTGCTTATCTCAAGTACATTATGAGGTCAATACCCTTGACTTCCTGTAAGAATTTCAGTTAAAGTATTTTTCAAGCCTAAATGGAAGTTTCTTTTTAGAAACTCACAATATCTGATTTATGCATTTTATTGTCAGTCTAAAATGTTTCAGAAATAGTGTCATAACTTAGTGTGAGTGTATTACCAAGAAATTAAGCATTTGGATTTCAGTGGAATCTAGCAGAAAAATTCTGGAGAATATGCTTTTTCATGCTCATTTTCAATGGAATTACTATTATAAATACACCTCTCATTTGATAACTTGTGCACAATAGGGCCCAAAAACATAGACTGCACAATAAGCGATGGCATGAGTTACCGAGGGACCTCAATAAAAGTAAGAAGGGGATGCCATCCCAAATAGACATCAAGAAAAGCAGGAGGGGGGGAGGGGGTTTCAGGACTGTTTAATGGCTGAATCATCCTTTTGTAATCGCATTGGGAATAATTGTCAATAACGAGCTTTTTCTAATGAAGTTGTTCACTTTCTTATATAAATTACCTTTATTTAAAAAAAAAAAAAACCACAACCTCTGAAAGATCGTTAACAACATTACTCCAAGAGGTGTCAACAACCATCTTGGTTGCCTTGCTATCTTTGATCACATTTGTGAATGGGTAGGTACTTCAGTAGGCTAACTTGAGGTAATTTCATTATATCACTTACATAATAATATTTATAACAGTTTTTGATTGATCAAATGAAATTAGTTGACCTGCCACACAACCATGACCGCTAGCTCTTTCACAGGTAGGATTTGCATGCCTTTTAACTCTTCTATTTCTTCCCTTTATTTCATTTGATACAAAAGATGTAATTAATGTGATAATACCAAGCAGGTGTACTTTTAATTGAGTGTAACAATACAACAAATACTTCCGCAAGTCTGAGATCAAAACACGGTTGGTGCTTAATTAGGTTCTCACAGAAATGCTTGCAGACATAGCTGTGTCGGTATAATGACATTTTCACGTTTGGACACAAGAGGACATATTGCATCTATGATGATTACACTGAAACCGAATTAAAAGATAGAACCAAAACACAAATTTTACTTGACAAAACTTTATTGGTATTCATTTACTAAAGTGTTGCCACCAATAGGCATTAGTGACATTTTCATTGATGAAAATTTTGTCGAATATTGTTATTTACAGTGTACTGAGAATGTTGTTTGGAAAGAAAATTTAACAAAATATATGACTTCTTATTAAAAACTGAGAATTTCATAATGTTGATTCTAATTTTCTGATACTAACCACCATTGTCAACGATAAAATGAACGATATTTCAAGGTTTTGTTTACCAATACTGATCGTGATTTTCTTCACGTGGAACAAATGGGGGCAATTTGGGGGGGGGGGGGGTATTTTCTAGTAAAAAAATGGGATCCATGCCTGACCCTGCATTATAAGTGGGTTCATGAGTTATCCGGGCATGAGTTATCAAGAGAACAGTGTACAACGAGATCAGCTGGTGAGTACATGTATTCTAAATATACTTCAGTTGCCAATTTTCTTGTACATGTGTATGTACCAATGAATGGTTCTCTGCCAAAAAGATAAAAATTAAATATGTCATAACTGTATTAAGTAATATTTATCAAGTTGGTAACTGTATCAATTAAGTTTGTAGTTTTGTGCACCCAACCCCTGCACCATCCTGTATTGCTAAGATGATGCACATGCAATATTTTCAATATTTTCTTCAGTTAACTGACTTGGCTGAAAATTCCATGATACAGTACATAGCACAATGGCACTTTGTAGACCCTGATCATCATGCTATAGCAGGGTTTCACTGTATATGGTATTCCTGGAAGAATAATATTGTTACAATACCTACCTACCAACCTATATACATACCTACCTAGTTATATACATACATCATACATACATACCATAAAACTAATTTAATTATGTAATATTTACCTGCTACTAATACACTTATTTTTTTTCCAGGATGCCAAGTTCCCAGTTCAAGGTAAATTGGAGGCCCAGACATGCTGTCTGCCAGGATATTTCTTTTGCATGGAATATGACCGACTCTAATAGTGATCTCCTCCAAACTGCCCATGGGAGGAGGTTCATGACTTCTATACAAAGAGAAGGAGCATGTGTACCTTTCTGATGCCTGAGGTACACTACTATTGACATGTTGTCTGAGACAACCATAACACAACACCTTCTGAGACTGACACACCCCATGTAGGGCTATAAGTACTGCCTGCATCTAAATTGTTTATATGAAGGGTTGCTTCTTCCCAAGACCAAAGTCCCCGAAGAACTACCCCTCTGGCTTCAAATGTGCACCTCATCCTAAATCTGAGGCATCTGTGAACAGAAAGGAGTGAGGTTTGGGGCTGTGAATTGGGACTTCAGTCAAGAACCAATCCTGATCTAGTTGCCAACTCAGGTGGTGATGAAAATCAGATGCCAGAAGAATCTGAGCTGATAGTGGGTCCTTTTGTGATTTCCAATTTGCTAGAAGGCTGAACTGGAGAGAGCACAAGTGAAGTTCCCTAGGGGAACTAGATCTGCAGCCATGTTCAGAGTTACCAGAAGAGAGAGGTAAACGCAAGCCAACAAAGTCCTGGCCATATGGAACAGAATCTGAGTGGTCCTGCCTGATGAACATAAACTCTCCCTTGATTGGTGAGGAAATTCATCTCCATGAACAGAGAGTCCTGAAAAGAGATTAAATCTGACTTTTCTAGGTTGAGGATTAGACCCAGATGAGTCACCATTGACCAACAGAGAGATAGGTCCATCAGGAGAGTATCTCTGAGGACGTGGTGCATTAACTAGACATTAAAATACTGGAGGATTGGGATCCCTAAAGATCTCAAGTGAGCTGTTATTACCCCCATCACCCTGCTAAAAACCCTGGAGATGGAGGTGAGTCTGAATGGAAGAGCCTGAAATTGAAATACCTCCAGCCAAGACAAAACTGGAGATATTTCCTGTGAGGCGGGAAGATAGGGATGTGAAGATACACATACTGCCGATCTCTGTAGGCCACTCAGTTGTAGGGCCATATGGCATTCCTGACCAAGGCAGTAGTATCCATCTTGACATGTTCTTCCCAAAGAAATTTGCTTAAGGTGGAAAGATCAATGATGAACTGAAACTTTCTGCCTTTTCCAAAACCAAAGAGATCCAGGAATAGAATTCCAAAGTCTGGTTGTTTTCATGAAGGGAATGTGCCTATTCCTTTGATGAACCTGTTTAACCCTTTGACAGCGGGATACAAGTCCAGTCGTACTTTACCTTTACCAGCGAGATATGACTCCGGTCGTATGTTCACTACATTCCGTTACCAACATTTGCAGACACAGGAGTTTGAGAGGAGAGGACTGAGGGGTCAAGCATAGAAATGAATCCACTAGTTGGAGGCAGAGACCAGCAGCCAGAGCATAGAAGAGGGGACAGACCACCCCTTCTGCTGCCTGGTGGACTCGTGGCCTTGGGGAAACTTCTGCACAAGCTCCTGAACCACAGCAGAGTGTGGCAGCAGTAGATCTGAATGAGAATAGGACCCAGAAAGCCTCTCCAGAATGGAGAGAATCTTAGTGTCCTTAACCCCAGAAGGCTTTTCGTTTAGCACTTTATCAAATGTCCAGATTTCGTCCTCCAACACCTGAACCAAAAAGTGGAAAGGTGCAGGGGACCCAAATGGAAGGGAAGGACCTGCCATAGCCATCTACTATGGGAATTCATTTGATTCCACCAGAATGGAGAAGGTATTGTCTTTCTGAACCCAATTGCAAGGCAAGACAGGACTGTCCTATCTGGCATCCTTCTCTGGAGAGGGAAAAGTTGGGGTTATGGGATTAGCCTTATTAGCTGTCCTCCTAGGAAAGTAAGATTGCTGATCTCTCCTCAATAATCTTGGAGGAGAGAGGCAGCCTGCTTCCTTTTTGTTGGCCAAGACTGGAGGTGACTGAGCAGGCCTCCAACCTCTTGCATCCACCACACCTTGAAACCAAGGCAGGAACATCCATGATGTCATGTGAGGGGGAAAGAAGCCTTACTAGTAGGTAAAAGGGGTTCTGAAATCCTACAGGGATTAAATGGGAATACAGGGGTGGTGGGGACGGGATGCAGATTCAATCCCATATCCCAAGACAGGTGAGCAAACCTTAGGGATTGGATGGTAACATAGAGACGTGGGTGGGGGGAGTTTGACACAATTTTGTGTCATCAGACCAATGATGAAAGCCCGGTGTCAGGCTGCTCAACACACATGGTCTGGTGACCAGTTATCAGTGACTGTCATTTAAGAGCCTGGTGACTGTTAGTTGACCAGTGTCCAGTGCCTGGTGACCTCCCTTTATAGGTGTGGCAACTTTCCGCATTAGTCCTAAACTTCATTTGTCCACAAACATATCAAACATCCATCCATCCATGTATGTACAACCAGTGTTTGATAGGAAGGTGGTGTGTTTATTCCATGGGAACTTCTTGTGCCTGTACTTACCTATTCCCTCTGACATATTAATCTTACATTTACAAAAAAAACAAGATGACTGGGAACCAAAAAGGGTAGGTAATAATTACCAGAACGCTGGTTACTAAGAAGTGGTTAACACTGATCAGAAGAACTGGCTCCTAAGCAAGGCAAAAAAACACTTCAAAATTAGCAAAAGGTACATAAAAAGCACTAAAATAATTTAAGAACTGGAGAGAAAAACACTACATTGACACAAAAAGGTATAAGGGGGAGGGGGCAGGGTTATCGACCCAAGTTCATGTCCTCAGACCAATGAATAAAGCACAGTTTCTGACTGCTCAACAGGCATGGTCCAGTGACAAGTTATCAGTGACCGTCATTCAGACCATGGTGACAGGTAGTTTACCAGTAGTGTCCAGTGCCAGGTGAACAGCACCCAGTGACTAATTACTGATATACCATCTTGACCATTCTGTTAATGTTATCAATACCTTGATTTCTGTAGTACAAATCAAGATGGAGTGTATACTAAAATGAGAATTAATTACTGGGTCGACATGCGGGTATGTCTGCTTCGCACAAATGCCTATACCATAATTTGTAGTATCATTTTTTGGTGATGTGTGCATGTTCGAGATGGTATAGGAGTTGGTGCTTACAGGCAAGGCAATGGGTGCTGTAACCCGCGGATCTGGATTTTGAATCTCCGTAGGGTATGAATTAAAATTCTCTAACCTGAATGATAATATTATTTATTCATATTTAAAAATTCTGTTCATGTTATCAAGCATTCTCCTGTAGAATCCAGGGATAGCACTTTCTACTCTGTTTAGTGTATATTTGTAATTCTCTATAATAACTTCTATATACCTTGATTTCTGTAGTAGGAATCCAGATGGACTGTGTACTTAGATGAGAATTAATTACTGGGTTGAAATGCGGGTATGTCTGCTTTGCACGAATGCCTATACCACAGACTTTTTAGCATCGCTTTTTGGTGATGTGTGCATGGTCGAGATGGTATAGGGGTTGGTGCTTACAGGCAAGGTGACAGGTGCTGTAACCCACAGATCTGGGTTCGAATCTCCATAGGGCACAAATTAAAATTCTTTAACCTGTGTGATAATATTATTTATTCCTGTATATATATATATATATATATATATATATATATATATATATATATATATATATATATATATATACACACACACTCACACTCTGAGATATTGATATACAGACATTGAAACAAGTAATATTACCAAATCTGCATTTTGCTTGTATTTCATTTGCAAATTCACAAATGTTTGCATATCACATCATTTATTATTTATGGTCTCAAAAATTAGATTTTGCATTTATAGCTTTCATCCATTCTTTTCTTTTGATTCAAGTCTGGTTGTCTGTTTTCAAAAATATTAAAGGGAGAGAACTACAGCTCCATATCTTGTTTCCTTAAAAGTGTGCATTAATGAAATAGCAAATTCATAAAGTTCAAAAGACAGCATAGAATTTATGGTCCATTAAAATATAACCACAACTTCAAATAAGTGTAAAAATGTAGCTGAATATCTGTTAGCAACTTTAAGTTATTTTGTTTCATCCAAATAAAGATTGCACAGATACAACCACTGGTGACATCATCAAATCAATGACAGTTGTTTATTATGTCTGCCCCAACATGAGCAATGTTACAGCTTTTAAGAGGTACAAAATAATCTGTAATTGTAAAAAATCTGAAAATAAACAATTTTTAAATTCATTCATGAAATGCATTCAAGTTTCATTCTTCATTCTGCATTTATGCTCTACATTTTGTCTAAAATGCAACCATCATTTGTTTGCATTCCTTCTGTTTTCATTTGTGTTCCTTCTGCATTCCATTTGCATTCATTTTGCATTCTGTTTTTGCTTCACTGGTAAAATTACTCATTTTAAGGTCTGTTTATATCACAGGTTACTTACACTGGGACCGACTTTACCAACACCAAGAGCACGAGCTACATTATACACATAGGACCTGCTGGCATTAAGTGTCACATACATATCTGCTAACTTTGCTTGTATCATCTGAAATAAAACATCACAGGTCAAAAATATCTGCACAGGTATCAAAACAATTCAAAATGTAACGGAGCAGACAGCTGCATATTCAGAGGTTCTCATTTCCAAAACCAAGGGAAAAAAAATGATACTGCTGTATTTGTCTTTATGCTAGACTTATTGCATCAGTTCATGTCATACTGTATATACTTACTTATAAGTCCAGTCCAACTGCAAACTGCAGATACCAAGATCTGCTGTTGCATAATGTGCTGTCCGATCTGGGTGTACAGTTTGTTAGCAGTAATCAGTAAACAAACAACATAAACTCTGATCTGCTGGCACATTATGTGACAGTAGACCAAGGTCTACACTGTTTGCAGTTGAATTCGACTTATAAGTAAGTATACGGTAGATATCTATTATGGGCCATAGTAGTTTTCTACATGTCTTTATTATATTCAAATTCACATCATTTAAGTGCTGTATGATTCCTGTTAGAAGCATCTCTCATTATACCTGTTACCTCAAATTTATTTATTTTCCTCAAATACAAATTTCTAAATCTTTATGGAATTTTCACACCTGTAAAAAAATGTATAACCTATAAGCAAAGATTTTTTATTTTAAAACAAACACAGCTGTTGAGTGCAAGCTCCCATAACAGTAACCTCCCTTAAGCAGAGAGTTCATATATCCAGCCAGAGTATAATATCGCCTTCTCTTCATTACATATTAACTACATATTAATTTACCTCTAATCAACAGCTACTGCCCTTATCCAGACATAATATATTTTTCCATCCTGTCAATGGCTGCTTAAGTGAAGTTGCACTGTATTCACAACTCAAGACAGCATTCACTGGCTACAAGGCCCTTCATTATAACATGGTTAATGTTCTAAGGCAAGTATGGTCCTTGATTCCATTTAATTATTCAAAAGTTGAATGATATGCATTATGTACTTCATTATAATGCAATCTCACTGTAAGTCGGTATACTCTATGGCTCCCTTGGACAGCATTATAATAAGGGAGTGCTGCACATACAGTCAAAAACTTCTAATGAAATCTTGTTCACACAATAAAAACAATGTCAAAAACTATTATTGCATTGCCAAGTTCTTTTTTACAATAACACTATCAATTCCACTTTGCCTTGTATTTTATTTCACTGTATCTTATTCATTTAATTTAATTTTTCATAGGCAGAATATAATTCACTGCAGACAGTAAAAACTCTCCTTCTGACCACCCCTGAAATAAGACCTTTATTTCACAGTCCCAAATTTTTGGTATTAATTTATATGAAATTCAATCTTCTAAATTGCAACCAACTCTCAATTCAGAATTGCAACTGTGGTTTTCAGTTTCAATTGCCCCATGCACTCCCCAATTAGGGTCCCAAATCCAAGCTACTTACAAAGTTTTGTAATGGTATATTGCTGAATTCTCAAGTTATTGCGTGGAATGAAGTAGGGAACAGACAGGCAGAGATACATATGTATGAAAAGATGGATGGACAGATGGATGCAAGGACAGATGGACAATATCAAATCATGATACACTCTGCCTTATGGGAAGCATATAACAAGCAATATCTTCTCTGTATTTACCTGGTAATGTCCTATTTTACCACCAAAGCACTCTCTTTCATGAGCATATTTGAAAGCCACATCACAACAAGCTTGCATGATTCTGAAAGAAAGAGAGTTGTGCTATATGATATCTGCTGTTCCTTGTATCTTCTTATTTACTCTATAAAATGCAAAGCTAAGAAATCCAGGTAAACATAAACAGCTGACTGAACCCACAACTTTTGTATCATCATGGTTGTAATCAAAAGTTAAAAACTGACCATATTTTTTTGCCCCAGTAAATAATATGCACCCAACTGTGATCGGTGTAGACACAGATTTGCCACTGTAAAATGCACCAGCAGATCTGGGTCTTAGCTGTTCACTTGAAATCAGAAGTAGAATCATAAACAATAGACCCTGATCTGCCATTGTAAAATGCACCAGCAGATCTGGGTCTTGACTGTTCACTTGAAATCAGAGGTAGAATCATAAACAATAGACCCTGATCTGCCATTGTAAAATGCACCAGCAGATCTGGGTCTTGGCTGTTCACTTGAAATCAGAGGTAGAATCATAAACAATAGACCTTGATCTGCCATTGTAAAATGCACCAGCAGATCTGGGTCTTGGCTGTTCACTTGAAATCAGAAGTAGAATCATAAACAATAGACCCTGATCTGCCATTGTAAAATGCACCAGCAGATCTGGGTCTTGGCTGTTCACTTGAAATCAGAAGCAGAATTATAAACCATAGACCCTGATCTGCCATTATAAAATACACCAGCAAATCTGGATCTTGGCTGTTCACTTGAAATCAGAAGTAGAATGATAAGCAATAGACCCTGATCTGCCAGCACATTCAATAACATCAGAAATGGGTTTTGATATATAATCAAAAAGAATGATTGTAATCTTATATGGTTTATCTGGCATTCAATATGGATGTTCAATCTGTATTTTTGTATTGCACACCCAGACTGGAACTATGTACAAGTTTTCACTGATGTTTGTCATTATGCATCAATACACCAAATCAAGCACTATAATTCTCAATTTGCTTTGAATTCCATTCAAACTGTTGAGCAGAAAATACTTGGAAAACATACAAAAGTGGGTATGTAATAAACACCAGTCTCTTGAAGAGATTGATGCTCTATTGGCAGAATTTTTTTCCACAAATCCATGCCTGTTTCTTCTTTCTAACTCCTTAGTATTGAAACCATCGCTAATATTCTTGAGAAACTCCAACATACTAAATCTAGTAACAAAACTATTTTCTTATATTTGAGTTAACATGTTCACAAGATACCTGTAAGTGCAGTACAAAATTCTTTGTCCTGGCCTTTCACCTCAAACCTGATAACATGGTTAGAAGATCAATGAATTTACCTAAAAAGACTTTTCATGAAAAAACCCATGTCGCTATGGCAATCTGTTTAGGAGAAGCAACCATAACAAGATTTTCAAGATGGCCACCATGCCAGCCATATTGTAGGTCAGATCAGCATCATTTTTATTTAGGACCAATCAGACATGATAAGAATTCTTTTGGTAAACACTCCATGTTGCTATGGCCAATCACATAAGACAGAAAGTGATAACATGATTTGGTGGTCATGTTGGAAGTCAGATTGGCACCATTATCATTTAGTACCAAGTAAACAGCACAAGTGTGTTTGTGAAAACCCTATCTAGATACAACCATCCATTCTGGAGGAGTAGTGATAAAAAGATTTTCAAGATCGCCACCAAGGCATCTATAATGGATATCCAAGTAGCAATATTTTCTTTTAGGACCATCTGGACATCATAAAAGTCTTTTAGTGAAAACCCATGTCAATACAACCATCCATTCAGGAGGAGTAGCAATAACACAATTTTCAAGATGGCTGCCATGGCAGCCATATTGGAAGTCAAATCAATACCATTTTTTCATTTGAGGCCAACAAGACATCATATAAAGTCTTTTAGTGAAAACCCCTTGTATATATGTCCGTCTGTCCAGGATAAGTAGTGACAACATTTTCAAGATGGCCACAACTGAGGACCATCTAGACATCATAAGAAGTCTTAACAGTGAAAACCCTATGTCAAAACAACCATCCATTCAGAAGGAGTAGAAAGAAGATTTCAAGATGGATGCCATGGTGGCCATATTGGATGTCAGTTCAGCACCATTTTCATTTAGGACCAAACAGACATCACAAGAAGACTTTTAGTGAAAACCTCATGTCAATCCATTCACAAGCAGTAACAATAACAAGATTTTAAAAATGGCCACCATGGCAGTCATGTTGACTGTTAGATCAGTAACATTTTCATTCTGGACCAACAAGACATCATATGATGTCTTTGACTGAAAACCCTATGTTGATGTGAGTAGTAGCAATACAAATTTCAATACTGAACATCCGAGAGGCACCATTTTCATTTTTATTTAAGACCAAACTATATGTTTGGGATGAATGTGTCTGCAAAGTTTCATGGCAATCCGACGAGTAATTTAGGAGAAGTGATAATGAACATGTTAATGGATGCAGAACAATGGATGAAAGGCCATCACCAAAGCTCTTATGACATATAACAAGTACAAGCTAACAAAACTGCATTTGTCTTTTGTTCTATGATGGGGAATGAACTCATTTGACATGGTGTATCATTCAAAATCATTCCCAAGCTTGACATGGTATTGAAGTGATATATAAAAAAGTATGATTAATCTGTCTAAGGATTGTTCAGTATTAACTGTAAGGAGAAGGGGGAAGAGTCAAAAGGCACTTTTGTTTTCAAGACTGCACTACCCGTCAAATTTTAATTTAACTGGTCAACATAAAAAAAACTAAGAGCAATCTGGATACCTCATCAGCTACACCACCCATAAATTCAGTTCCTTCCAACCTTCCAATGCCTTTAGTTTTAGAGCAATCCTAAACTCTATTCATAAAACTTCATTTCTATAAGCAACCTTTTCTCTAGTCACAGCTGTAACTTGATATAAAAAAACATGGAATTTTAACTGAGTGACTTGATATAAAAAAATATGGAATTTTAACTGACCATGAACAAATAAAAACACGGAATTTTAACTGAGCGACTTCATATAAAAAACATGGAATTTTAACTGAGTGACTTGACATAAAAAAACATGGAATTTTAACTGACCATGGAAAAATAAAAACATGGAATTTTAACTGACCATGGGAAAAAAAAAACATGGAATTTTAACTGACATGGAAAAATAAAAACATGGAATTTTTTCTGACCATGAAAAAATGAAAACATGGAATTTTAACTGACTAATGAAAAATAAAAACTTACTCTGCACGACAATCATGAGAATATACTACTTTGTTTGTTATTTTCACAAGTCACTAAAATACTAATTTGTTTGTTATTTTACACGTCACTAAAATAATAATTTGTTTTGTTATTTTACACAAGTCACTAAAATACTAATTTGTTTCTTGTTTTACACAAATCACAAAAAAATACTCATTTTTTTTGTTGTTTTACACAAGTCACTAAAATAATATTTTTTTTGGTTATTTTACACAAGTCACTAAAATACTAAAATACTGAGCTCAACACAGATGCTCAATAACATTTCTAAATCCAGTGGCACCATATTTACCTAACAAGTAACTAGCAACTAATTTTATCCAAATGTTTTCCTTTCAATGAGGAAATGTTCTCAAGTGTACAAGTTTTAAGAATATAATGAGGTAATTTGAATTTGCTTAAATATAATATTCCACAAACACCATGATGCAAAATTGTGTGATTTTTTTTTTCTTCTCATGGCTATCAATCTTAGTATTTTTGCTAAAAAATAACATTTTCATTTGTACTTAAATTCACCGATTTGGAACGGAGTTCAATCAACATATTGCTGTATGTCAGTCAAACCATAATAAATGCAGATATCTATGGACCGCTGACCAACATTATTGCTGGCCATGGTGTGTGCTGGATGCCTGACAAAAGACCATCAAATAATTAACACTAATTCATCTCGGGTAAGTGTCATCATAAAATAATCTGATATATAATGTGCTACAGATCAATTGCATACCTGTGAACCTCCCAAGACAAAAACCTGTACACCAGACCAAAAAAAAACTTACAACGACCGAAAATACTTACGCCAAAGACAGGGCTGAGCAAATTTTTTTCTTCATCCACTTGTCCAGGAAAAGTGAATTCAGAAAATTCACTTGTTCCACCTAACTTTTCACTTGTTCCACCTTACTTTTCACTTGTCCCTAAATGGTAATCACTTGCCGAGATTTGATGAGATGTATGTACTTAATCCATAGAAAGAACAAATGAAATAATATACAACATAGTTATTTCTTAAAAGTATTTAATGTTTCTAAAACAGTTGTTGATATACGTTTGGCTACTTCAGGTACATGTATATATGTTTTAGCTGCTGGATTTTGAAAATAATGCCCATGTACATGTCTGCCACCTGCACCAGCACTAAGCCAGCAGTTGATAGCTGTGTCTGAGTTAAAGTCCTCAAGCTCTGGTCCATTTGGTGAAATGTTCATTAGAATTTTTACACTCTCTTGGTTTAAGGAATTCTCACACTCAGTAGCAGTCTTATGTTTTATCCCTCCACTTTCACAATAATTTTACTTCTTCAAATCGTCCTGATTACGTTTCTTGTGAAAATAATTAGCAAAACTCATTTAATCCACATAGTAAATATCAGCTTGCTTGAAAACTACTTCTAAAGTGATCATAACAAACATTTTCTCTTTTAAATACGAATAGAGCTCATTAATTAGCATAATTGTTTCACTTCAAACACAATATCGCACGTGAAAGTTGATCGTCTGTATAATAAATTAAAAATGAAAGAATCATTACTGTCATTTAATCAGTTCATAAAGGAAACCAACACTGATGTCGGTAAAGTACCTTTCATTAATTTAATTATGCTGACTCGCTGGATTAAAATCATAGTGAGCTGCTCGTGAGGATCTGGTTTGAGTAAACACAGTGCAACAAAGCCGCTTAAAACACTGCTAATTGATCATACCGGCTTTGTTTTGTTTGAAGTGTTTTGATTTGCCGATAATTTGGTTGCTTAGCCCAATATGCAGTCAAGCGGTAACATAGACCAACAAGTTGTTCTCTACTTTTTTTTTTTTTTTTTGCTGGTGGCAGTTTTACTTCCGGCACCAGTCAAAAAAAAAAAAAAAAAAAATTGGAGAACAACTTGTTGGTCTAGTGGTAACAGATCGTGCACATATGCGATAGTAATCTGAACAGTATGATACATTTAGTTTATTGTAAATGTGCACAAAATCTTTACTTTGTAAATATGTTGATTGTACAAGATTGCAAAAAGTTTATTATTAACACTAAAATATAATGATTTACAATAACTGGTGCATTTTGAAATGAAGTTAATTTAGTTATTACTTGTATACTCATTTCTCCTATCCTCGTGGGTTCCCTATTCTCGCGGTATTGATTATTTCCATTCCAAATAGATACTTGCAGCATCTGCCGGTCGTTTAAAATGGTAGTTTTGTTAAATAGATGTGTTTGATCTTAACATATAACAAATTCTTTCAACAATGTTTCCTTTTCTGGAAATAAATAAGAAAATAATAACGCAATAAAAATGTATCAAAGACCTACTTTCCCTTTATCCCCTATCTATATACACGTCTCCTACATCTCAGACCGTAAGCTGAATCACATCCTGCTTGGCTGAATAAGGTCATCAACTTGATCATGGTTTACACTGATACATGCATAGTCATATGACTGACCTTGTTTACATATCACTAATTGCCAAAAACATGGTATAGAATAAGGCTTGTATTGATGCCTTGACGTCGTCCTGGAATGTTGCAATCATATATGACTCTGTCTATTGATATAATTGATGATATGCCAAAATATATAAATGATATTATACCAGTCATCCATATTAATTTACTACATTACAAGAAAACCTGTAATGAATACGTAATAGGCAATTCATTCTTATACTTAATAAATAGGTAACTAAAGGAGTGAAAATGAAAGAGCGATGTTTCCAGAAAACATCACAGCTGCCTTTAGAGACAACAGGATCTATTCCGTTGATAGCATGTCCATAAAAAATGTACAAGTAACACAGTCAAACATATGCTGAAATGAGAGGACGAAATTCTGCCAAGAATTTTTTCTTTTTGTAAAAAAATAAATTAAAAAAATAACCCACAAAAGCATCTATTCTATAGAACAGCAGGTGCCTTTTGACAAACACAAAAGTAATGTAGAGCAGAGATCTCAAAGAGTTGAAAGTCGCCGATAATGAGGAGCTTATTAATTGTAAACAGCTGATGACTGTAAATTAGGGAAAATGTGGTGGACTCACTATGCTTAAAATTCTAGTATTGAGGAGAGAATGTGTTTCAGGTGTCCGCACTACCTCTTCAGAGAACTTCACATATAACTGTATAGACTCATAACGACTGTCAATATTTCATATTTTAAAACTGTTAAATTTAAGTTTTCTGTTACACACGATGATGTGGTGTGTTATTACTGACATCATGTTCATTTCATACCCTGCTTGGGTCCCCACACAGTGATTACATAATTTGCCATGAGAATAAGAGAATCTCGTTTTATATTGTGGTACACACAGTATGTTCTATTGGACGTTTTTTATTGCAAAATTTGCATCATTTACAATATTTCCTAAATACAGGATTGGAGATAAATGATAAATAAAGAAGTACGATAACTTTCATTAGTGGGTAAATCATTGCCTTTTATTTGTGATTCGTTTCTTGTTTAGTACCGGGAGAATACGGCTCACCAGCATAACATTACTTACCCTAAAGGACCCGCAGCTAGAATACATCGCTCAATGTCAAGGCCACTCATCAGCACATAAACTCCCCGATTAATTTTTCCTAGCATGTTCTTTTCTAGTAAGGCAGGGAGAAAAAAAGTTAAGGAAGATATAAATTTCAGAGCTATAATGTATGAAGGCAAATGTACTGGCTGACTTAAAATCCATTTTTGATCCAAGATCTTCCAAGTAATTAATGTTCTAAACTCAAATGTACTCCAGAAATTGTAAATTAAGAATAATATGACATGTAGTTGTTATGAAAAACTTTCATCCATCTTCAGTGAACAAAATATTTCTGCTTATAACAGTGCATAAAGCTTCTTTAAACTCTTTGCACTACTTTGCCTAAAAATTAAATCAGAGTTAAATGCTTTCTAAAATTTCTAAAGAGGATGCAAATGTTACCATAATTATAAAATACTACCATATATACTCGCTTATAAGTCAAGTCCAACTGCAAACTGCACAGACCAGATCTGCCATCACATAATACACCAGCAGATCTGGGTCTATGTAGTTTGTCAGAAGCAATCAGTACAACAACACAGACCCTGATCTGCCAGCCCATTATGCAATGGCAGATCAGGGTCTATGTTGTTAGCAGTTGAACTCGACTTAAAAGCGAGTATATATGATA
This sequence comes from Margaritifera margaritifera, assembly GCA_029931535.1. Taxonomy (NCBI): domain Eukaryota; kingdom Metazoa; phylum Mollusca; class Bivalvia; order Unionida; family Margaritiferidae; genus Margaritifera; species Margaritifera margaritifera. The sequence continues at coordinate 86,716 of JAQPZY010001076.1, forward strand.
AGTAATGGAGTCAAAAATAGTATTCCAGAGACTTGTTTATAAATCTTTTGTATCTTAAACGAGAAAACTGAAAATCCCTTGCAGTACTGTCTATAAAGAGGCAATATATTGGACAAAGGGCACAAAAAGGTTAAATGCCTAAACTATGGTTTATTACAGTGGGTTTGAGTCAGACTTAATATGGTAGGGCAATATGTATACATGTATATATAGAGTAGGGTTTAATGGCATTCAGTACAATCCTGTCTACCAAACATGTAGTTTTAAATATGAGGGTAGGGAAGATATATGTGGAATATACAATTAAAACTTCTATTACAGAGAAAATTGTTTCTCATAAATTAGAAATAAGTTTCAACTATTACAGTGAAATTACATAAAATGGGCTGATTGCAACTTGTTGTAATCCATCATAGAGAATAAACTAAAGTCCATTTCAACATAGTCAAATAGGTATACCCTTCCAGTTTTCTGAAAAAATACTTGTTCCCCCCCCCCCATGATAACAATAAACCATAACAAGTCAAACAGTTATTTTGTGTATGAAGTTCAATTTCACTTAAAAGTATGTTTCTGGCAAATGCTGAAATCCATGTATAAATCAGCCGTATTTGCAACTGATTGTGGGTAATTTTTTTTGCAAGACATTGTGAGCAAAACTGGTACAATGATATACTTGTCTAATTCACCCCCTATACTAATGACAGGTTATTCACATGAGAACCTACCACCAGTTATACCCATAATAATTTGCAGAAAAATTACACACAATGTCAGGTAAAGATGGAGTCAATCTGTACTGAAATTTCTATAATGTAGGTCATCATCTGCTAAAGGTCATTCTTCTAACTGAAACTGACGTTCATTTACTTGCTCAAAATAACCGAGCTCACATGTTGTCAAGGTCTGCAGTATTTTGTTCAGAAAAAATTCAAGGACATACAAACTTGACCATGATGAACTAGAATTTATCGGCATTCAATAGCTCTAAAGTTAAACAAAACTCATAAAGATGGTTTCAGCATACATATGTGGAATAGCTCTAATCTCATGTTACCCGGACTCGTGTCGCTTGAAAAATGTGTATTAAATTTATCTACAACAGTAGATTACAAGAGTCCAGAGTAAAGAATATTGTACTTACTTTCAATACGAATCTTGGCTTAGGGAAATATAAGCTTACTTTTTACAAAGTCCAACCAGTTATAAACAAAGAGACTGATGATAAGAGATTCCTGAGTTTTTATACTTAACAGAGGATGTCATCAAATCTGCCACCTCGTGTTCCTATTGATTTCATTCTCAGAAGGCATTCACTGTAAGATTCAGACCTATCACCTGTTACTTTCAAAGTAACAGATTTAGACCTAGCATGTGTAAGTTTACCATATAAATGATGTAGTCAGTAAGTTTTAAAATGTTTAACAGGAGTGGTGATAGTTTATATGATACACACATTTGTAACATGGATGACTCATCATGACAGTGAGGACTCTGTCCCTATGCACAATCTCATAATTTCCTGATCAGTTATTGGTTTCATAACCTTTTTTACACCTTTATAGCAACTACATAAACAAGAGTCTCTCAAATGGACTGAAGTTCTGCTTGCAAAAAGAATTTCTAAGAATTTGAGATAAAACCATTTCTTTTTTTTAACTGCTTAGTGTTGAAACCATTTTTCGACATTTTTAAGCAATAGCAAGAGTTTCAAAGCAGTCACTGTTGCAGGCACATCCTGTACCATGAGTAAGAATATACTCGCGTGTAAGCTGGGTCCAAATGCAAACAACATAGACCCTGATCTGCCGTCGCATAATGTGCCAGCAGATCAGGGTCTATGTTGTTTGTTCTACTGATTAACCCTTACAAACTGCATAGACCCAGATCTGCCAGCGCATTATGCGATGGCAGCTCTAGGTCTATGCAGTTTGCAGTTAGTATGAGCTTATATGCGAGTATCAACGGTAGGTTTTACCTGGAACTTTACAATCTTCAAATATAAGTTCTGATGTGTTGGAACCTCTCATCCCTAGCTTGTCCAACTTCAAACCTGGACGAAAACCTGGCATATCCTAAAAGAGTTAGAAGAGATACACTCTTATCATAGTGTTAGCATCCATATATATCTTCATACGTCAAAATTAAAGTTGACAAAAATCAACTTTCCAACTGGGTATTACAAACTGATCTCTACACCATGTAATAGTGCAGAATGATAGCACTTTGACAGAATTAATTATAGTTTGTGGTAAATAATCTAATACCAGTATTCTTCCATGATAATTATATAAATAAGCTACATTTTTAGTAATAAACACAACATACCTGAGTAACATAAGCAATACAATCTATTCACAAATTAATGACTTGGATTAGCAGGATTACACCGCATTCTTTTTATTGTTTACAAGAAAAACAATGATGACAGATTGCATCTATGATTGAACTCCATGTGGTGTTCTTGTTACATTGTACATACTACAATGTTTGCTTGGTCTCACCACCAACAGAGACAACCCCTGAAATCAGAAATTGCTCTCAGAACTGGCCTCCATTTTTGTGCCAGAATTCATGTAAAATATTTGTACACCCTAATCACTTTAATGTGGATTTAATCTATTTCTAATTATGGATATAATCTCTTATAGAGGTCATTATATTGGAAAATACTCAAATTTAAGGTTTGCACAATTTTTTTCCAAACTGGAATTATGATTTTTTTTCAAAAAAGAAAAGAAAAACACTAATTTTGACAAAAACAGAAAAAACACTGCTATTAGCACAATCTTACTATAACTAGAGCCATATCTAGCATTGATTCTCAACAATGGAAACAGGTGAAAAAACATTAATACCTCAACTATATGTCAACCAACTGATGATACCAATTAAACATAAGGCAAGATTTGAGAATAATCTATTCTGAAATGATGTATTTTGTTCCAAGCTAAAGTACAAGTCAATGTAGTCATGTAGGTGCCTTTACTGATCTTAAATAAAATATTAACTGTTGTTTTAAAATTTAATACTAAGAAGTTTTACCAAAGTCTGTTCATTCCTTATTGTTCAGTAATCTGCACCTTAGTTGTCATCACAAAACTTCCAGATGAAAATTATTGATCTCTATGAACTTTTACAGTGGCAGACTAGCACTGGATTGGGTCAAGAAAATCAGATGTCAGGTCTAATTATTACCAATGTAGTTCAGATTTTTTTCCAATATGCTGCGCTGTCATTGTGACATCATAGTGCAACATTCAATCCCATTTACACTGGCTCATACCTTTTAGTTGGCCTCATCTAAAAATGCTGACATACTTTAACACTATAATTTTGTCATATTTCTCAGGGCATGTATACATGGCTCGAAATTAGGATTTTTTTTAACTAACCCGCAGGATCTCCATAATAAATTGTTTACTGATCCTGCCTAAATTTCACTGATCCTGCTAAAATTAAACAGAAGCCAGTTAAGTTTCTAATTCAACATTTATTATTTATTAGCATCAACTCACAACAATAACACAATTGTATTTCACCAACAAAACTCATGAAAAGCTGAAGTTCATGTTCAAGCTTCTTCAAGATGCTCTTGTTCAAAGACGCCACAAGTTGCTCTGTTTCTGAGGAAACCAACTTTTTGTTTTGATTTCATGTATCACTCTGCCATTATATGTAGGGATCTTGTTTGATTCCATGAATGATTTATGAAAGTTTTTATGCCCATCAATGAATGAAGTACCCAGTGCACTTTCATATTTCTCCAAATACTCTGTATAGAAAGTGCACAACATCACAGTCTTTCCTGGGTTGTACTGAATTCATCTGAAATAATTTGCCAAGCATTTCTAGTACTTTCTTAGTCTCTTCTCTTGATCATCATCTAATTTCTGCCAATTAGGTGGTGACTGCGCACCTTGCAAATACTTCCACATGTTTACAATTGTCTCTGCACAACGTACTGAATGTTTATTAAAACACATTGTTCAGAATATTTCTGGATTATTCACTGAGTTGACGAATGTGACCTTTTCTGATTGATCAATACTAGCCTAAGACCCTATACATTTTGTTACCATCAGTAATGAGATCAGTGCTTGGGGACAGTAGTTCTAGGCTAGCTCTATGTGCACTTTCGACAATAATCACACTAATTTACTTGATGAGTGGACGAGTGGTTTAAAACCTGTCCATCTGCGCTATGAGCATTTATTGTACCTTGTCAATTGCAGCATGTTGGTAGGTACTCAATTAACATAATAAGACCACTTAACCATTAAAGGAAATGCCAACTTACAACCACTTCTTAAGATCTTAACTGTTATGATAGGTAACCGGCAGTAATTGTCACTGCCCCAACAGATTAGTGACTGCTGGACTTAACTGATCCACCGGCAAAAATCACTAACTGTGGGATAGCATATTAGTGTTAATTTCGAGCCCTAGTTTGTATATTGATCATCCAAGGAATATTGATTGATGAGAAGCAAAATAAAGTAAATAATCACCATTTAAAGATATGTGTAATAAAATTCTCAAACATGACACCTCTAGCTGATATAGTCAGTACCAAATGACTACACAATCTGTATGACTTGTACTTTAATATTAAGAAGATATATATTTTCAAGTATTCACACATTTTCTTTTAAAATAATCCTATATACAATAGATTTTAGTAAGTGTTTTACATTTACCATTTTAATAGTACTTTATCACCAGGATTATGTTGATGTGCTATTTAACATTATCCACAGTTTCTATTACAGGGCTTGGCAAATGGAACATGGAATAATGCTGGAGAATTGGAGATTTTGCTGGTTTTAATATATAGTATATTTCTAGATGTACAGTTACCATAATATGCAATGCCTAGCTACAGCAGTGTTTATTTTAGGTTGTGCTATTGTGCCACTGATCCCCTATTGTTCATATCTGGCATGAACATTGAAACTATGGGGTCATTAGGGTGTATAAAAAAAAAAAAATAATAAAAAAAATAAAAGATTGTTATAGTTGATTTTAGACTGACTAAAGTGAGTGCACCCCATGCTGGATTACTGAAGACAGCATGCCCCTTGCCAATGGAAGCATAAGATGACCAGTTTTATTTGCTGACAGAAAGGTTACATGCCTGTTGCATAGTAAATGGGCCAATTTATAAAAATAATGTGAGATTTTATAAGAATCTGTTATACATTTTAACCAATTTGGTGCTTTTTCTACAAGATAATACCAATCTACAGATGTTTTTGTGGTTTTACCCATGACCAATTAATACAATTTTGACACAGAACACAGCAAATAACCAAAAAACTGCCATTTTTTGATATAACGAATTAGCATCTAAATTTTAGCCTTATTTCAATCATGTGCTACTCTTCAATTTTTAAATTTACATGTTTTTTTTAGATTCAATGAATAGCTACATCTGCTATCTTTACACTGATGTATAGGTTTTCCATATGTGATGAGTAGTTTTTTTGCTTATCATGATTTTCATAAAAGTATACACCTGTAATGCAGACAAATTAAGTAAGACCCTTAGTTAAAAGAAAATGGTAAAAAAACAATGATATAACTTAAAAATAATAATTTCTTTCTTTCAACTGTTTGCTACTGGCATACAATGACAATAAAACAACAAGTCGTAACCACTGCAGAACTGGTTTAGTCAATATTGACCGTTAACTTAGAATAAATATTTTGTGAGAAAGAAACTAACATCCGTCCCCTACCAAAATTTCCTGAAGTAAGAGGATTATTGTGAACACAATCACTTGTTTGTATGTGCAGGTACGAACCTTCCATAAAAAACAGCAAACTCAAATGGAATTGCAGCAAAGAAAAATATTTCCTGAAATGTAAACCTAATGTGTAATGTCTGTCCCCCTTTATACACATCTGGGAAAATGCTCATTTTCTCATCATATTAAGTTCTCTTCATAATAACAAAAATTTCTTCTGAAAAACAATGTTTAAAGTTAATAAAAATTTGTGTCAAAATATGTAATGCCTGTCCCCAAAACTGTAATGTCCATCCCCCTGCTCGTATGCTATATATGTGGTGTCTTTCTGTTTTGTCAAATGATTCTGAATAAAAGTTGTTTTGAATTTACTTACATGCTCTCTTGTTTACTTTAATAGGTTTTCTATGCATTTACATTACATGCAAGAGTATCTGAACATAATCATAAAAGGACAGTTTTATGGTGAAGACAGATCTGCCACCATTTAAAAAAATCAGAAACTAGAAAAAACTGAACTAATGGAGTCATGTGAAATATTTATCTCATCAAGGGTAAATGATTAGAAGCATATTTATCAATTTATCATGGTATACAGCTTCACAATCAGATGATTTGTGGCACTCTGTAACGTCCATCCCCTCCCCTGCCCAGCACTAAAACTCAGCCAATAAAATTAAACTAGGAAGAAACATATCTTTCCTCTGTTGGTTTTACATGCTAGAAACATTAACCTACTTGGAAAAACACAGAAATGCCCCAAAATGCAACTTTATTTTTTTACCCTAATGCTAACTGAATTGGCCCATCTAGTGTGCAACAGGCATACACTGATTTTAATTAGCCTGTGCACCAATTAAGAGCACATGGTCGATGATCATGAATAGAAAACTTAGGGAAAAGATGAACTCTTCAGCAAAAACCCTGTTGCATTTGTTTCCAAAGTAGTATACTCAAAGAAAAGATATGCTTAAATTTTAGATAAAAGACTACAGAAGGGTGATGGTGAATCAAGCATGAGAAATTAAATTCTTGGTGCAGAAAGGTACGCTGCATGAACTGGGAACTTTTGAAGCAGAGATATCTCTCCCATATCAGAAGAATGGATTTATCTTTCATGATTAAATTATCGACAGATTGTGAAGCAAATACTGAAATATATGCCTAAAACTATCCTTAGCATTTGATAAAAATATTTACAATCATCAATACCTAATGTTGTGTATGTAAGCTATATACACCAGAAATATTTACAATCATCAATACCCAATGTTGTGCATCAGGGCTGAGCAAATCCCATAGCCCGACGTCCCGGACTATTCATTTTCAAAGTCGGGCAAGTACAATTTTCCAAGTCGCTAGTCCGGGACAAGTGCTTTTTAAAAAAGTCGGGCAAGTCCTTATTTTCGTGCTTTATTCACTATATCTACCATTTGTTGGCCAATCATGCCCTTCGGGCATACTGAATACTTGATTCTACCCCTCTTCATGTATACATTTACATCCTGTACAACACATAAATGTGGTCAGTGATAATTGTTGCATATGCGCACGTTCTGTTACCGCTTGACTGCATATTGGGCTAAGCGACCAAATTATTGGCAAATTAAAACACGTCAAACAAAAGAAAGCCAGTATGATCAATTAGCAGTGTTTTAAGTGGCTTTGTTGCATTGTGTTTACTCAAACCTGATCCTCACGAGCGGCTCACTATGATTTTAATCCAGCAAGTCAATGTAATTAAATTAATGAAAGGTACTTTACCGACATTAGTGTTGGTTTCCTTTATGAACTGATTAATGACAGTAATGATTCTTTCATTTTTAATTGATTATACAGATGATTAACTTCCACATGCGATATTGCATTTGAAGTGAAACAATTACGCTAATTAATGAGCTGTCTCTGTTCGTATTTAAAAGAGAAAATGTATGTTATTATCACTTTAGAAGTAGTTGTCAAGCAAGCTGATAGTTACTCTGTGAATAAAATGAGTTTGCTAAATTATTTTCACAAGGAAGGTAATAAGGGCAATTCAGAGAAAGAAAATTTTTGTGAAAGTGGAGGGATAAAACGTAAGACTGCTACTGAGTGTGCGGTAGCTATTTCTCCAAAGAGACATAAGCAAGAATCTATGGTGGCAAAAAATGTCAAATATGACACTACTAAGAGACAGAGAAATTTTCAGCTGCATTGGGTTGATTGTTATCCCTGGCTTGAATGTATTGACTCGGAAGGAAAGATGTTTTGCAGTTATTGCAAACAATATCCAAAACTGGCACAGGTTGGAAATTCACCCAGTGTGTTTGTCAGTGGAAATGACAAATTCAGGATTGAACCAATCAAGTCTCATGACATGTTTGGACCCCACAAGGCCTGTGCAGCACAATATATTGAGGACTTTAACCCAGACACAGCTATCAACTGCTGGCTTAGTGCTGGTGCAGGTGGCAGACATATACATGGACATTTTTTAAAATCCATCAGCTAAAACATATATACATGAACATGAAGAAGCCAAATGTATAACAACCAATGTTTTTGACAAATTAAATTCTTTTAAGAAATAATTATGTTGTATATTATTTTGTTTGTTTTGTCTATGGATTAAGTACATACATCTCATCAAATCTCGGCAAGTGATTACCAGTTTGAGACAAGTGAAAAGTAAGGTGGGACAAGTGAAGACTAAGGTGGGAAAAGTGAAAAGTAAGGTGGAACAAGTGAATTTTCTTAAACTACTTGTCCTGGACTAGTGGATGAAAAAAAATTTGCTCAACCCTGTGCATGTAAGTTACATACACCAGAAATATTTACAATCATCAATACCCAATGTTGTGTATGTAAGTTACATACACCAGAAATATGTTATTCATGAAAGGAACTAGAATGGAACCAAAGACAAGCAGAAGTGCTGTGTTAGACTTATATAGGGAGGGAAATTACCAATAATAAGCAAGATGAGTTTTTTTGTGAGTTTAAAAGTTTGAACATGCTCTAAAGGAAAATGAAATAATATAAATAAAGCAGTTTATTTTTGTAAAAAAAGTATCAACAATATTTAAACAAGTATTTCTTCTTAGCTGCCTTTTAAGAATATTTTCTTGTTTTGTTTTTTGCAATTAATGATGTACTTGTCTCTTCCTTGATGATGCCGAACAAAGTCCTGTGAAGTGCCAAGTTGTCAGTCCATTGACAGTGATTCAGCATTGAGGTGAAAGATGGTGAATTTCTATGTCTATAAAGTAGTGGTTCTATTTCATTACATATAGTGAAGTCTTATCTCGACAAATGAAGAAGTTCGACAAGGGAACCAACTTAAACCAAAAAAATGTAACATTAGGAATTTTTTAACAGAAGGTGTGTGATGAGGATTAAATATGGACATCGCAACATTTGAAAAGAAAAGCTATCTGTGTCTTCATAGTTCAATGGAATATGGAATGCTGCATGTGATACACATCTACAACAACTATTGGTTAGAAGCTTGCTAAGATGTGAAACTGACAGACTTTAGTCAAGTCACAACAGTTCAGAGGAAAAAAGTGGGAAAAAGACTTAGTTTAATTCTTTAAGTCATAGGTCTGTTGCAATATCTGCCAATGATTCCCTGTAACTGATCAATCCTCCTCCAAACAAACAAACCATAAAGAAAAATCTGTATTTATACTGAATATTCAAATGATAACGACTCAGACAATTCCTACTATTTTTTAAGGAAAATGAACGTAACTAAGCAGTGACTGTCGGTTCTCAAAAATGAAAGAACAGTAGTGCTTCAAGCTGAAACCCAAGGAAAACATTATCTTTCCTTACTTTCCTCCTTCATCTTATTTTTCTTTTCTAATGTTAAAGTTTTCTTATACAAGCACATGAAGATTTACAAATACAGAATGAAGAATTCTGAGTTTATCTAGGTACAGTTTTTGTTTTACAGATACTGAATTTAGAGTTTTTCTAGGTACTATTTCTTAACAGATACTTAATTTATGGTTTATCTAGGTACTGTTTCTTATACAGATACTGATCTTTAAATATACGAAACAAAAGAAGCTCTATTTTACATCATCTGTATGTATCCTCTCAATGTACTATAGAGTATGGGACTCTCTTGTGACTGTGTCTTTCTGTGTCAGCTGGATTGTGTGCATCTAGTCTCCTTTACCCATCTATTCACTCTTTCTCTCATATTTAATCATTTAACTTATTTACTTTCATGATTTTTTTTTTAATACACATTAAATTGAAACACTTCCTTTACCTACAGTACCTGCATTATTTGTGTGTCATATCCTTGGGGCAGATATGTATGACTCTGTTTTGGCATATCACTAAATTTTAGTTTAGATCTATTGAGTTACCCACAGATGAGATTGGTGGAGAGGGGGTCAAGTAAAATTCTGATATAAACTATTGTAATCTAATTTTTTTTTGTTATAGCTGTAGTAGTAGTAGTTGTTGTTGTTCTTGTAGTTGTGATTGTAACTGTTATTTTCTGGAACATATGACTAGACTTTCATGAATGAAAATTGCACCTTACTTCAACTCAAGTGGGTAGTAATTTCTTTGCTTTATGATGATACTGCACATTTCTGAAACATCTGGTGATGCCACCACATGCTTACTCCAATGCTATAAAAATTTCCTGGTGAGAACCCTGATTAATACAAGTATTCCATGAAATATGTCTCCCCTGTGAACTGTGTTATGATATGCTTCTCCTGCATATGATTTCAAGAATTTACACAGTATGTATGTATTTATGCATGTATGTAATAATATGAATGTATGTATGCATATATGTAATAATATGAATGTATGTATGCATATATGTAATAATATGTATGTATGCATATATGTAATAATATGAATGTATGCATATATGTAATAATATGAATGTAAAATGAAAGTAAAAGACAAAGGTATAAAAAAGTAAAAGACAAAGTAAAAGACAAAGGTATAAATAGTAATAGACAATGGTATAAAAAAGTAAAAGACAAAGGTATAAAAAAGTAAACGACAAAGGTAAAATAAAAGTAAAAGACAAAGGTAAAATAAAAGTAAAAGACAAAGGTATAAATAGTAAAAGACAAAGGTTAAATAAAAGTAAAAGCCAAAGGTATAAAAAAGTAAAACACAAAGGTAAAATAAAAGTAAAAGACAAAGGTATAAATAGTAAAAGACAAAGGTAAAATAAAAGTAAAAGACAAAGGTATAAAAAAGTAAAAGACAAAGTAAAAAAGTAAAAGACAAAGGTATAAAAAAAGTAAAAGACAAAGTAAAAAAATAAAAGACAAAGGTATAAATAGTAAAAGACAAAGGTATAAATAGCAGAATACAAATTATAAATAGTAACAGACAAAGGTATAAATAGCAGAAGACAAATTATAAATAGTAAACAACAAAGGTATAGATAGCAGAATACAAATTATAAATAGTAAAAGACAAAGGTATAAATAGCAGAATACAAATTATAAATAGTAAAAGACAAAGGTATAAATAGCAGAATACAAATTATAAATAGTAAAAGACAAAGGTATAAATAGCAGAATACAAATTATAAATTGTAGAAGACAAAGGTATAAATAGTAAAAGACAAAGGTATAAATAGCAGAATACAAATTATAAATAGTAAAAGACAAAGGTATAAATAGCAGAATACAAATTATAAATAGTAGAAGACAAAGGTATAAATAGTAGAAGACAAAGGTATAAATAGTAAAAAACAAAGGTATAAATAGTAGAAGACAAAGGTATAAATAGTAAAGACAAAGGTATAACTAGTAGTAGAAAACAAAGGTATAAATAGTAAAAGACAAAGGTATAAATAGCAGAAGACAAATTATAAATAGTAAAAGACAAAGGTATAAATAGCAGAAGACAAATTATAAATAGTAAAAGACAAAGGTATAAATAGTAAAAGACAAATGTATAAATAGTAGAAGACAAAGGTATAAATAGTAAAAGACAAAGGTATAAATAGCAGAAAACAAATTATAAATAGTAAAAGACAAAGGTATAAATAGTAAAAGACAAATGTATAAATAGTAGAAGACAAAGGTATAAATAGTAAAAGACAAAGGTATAAATAGCAGAAGACAAATTATAAATAGTAAAAGACAAAGGTATAAATAGTAAAAGACAAATTATAAATAGTAAAAGACAAAGGTATAAATAGTAAAAGTCAAAGGTATAAATAGCAGAAGACAAATTATAAATAGTAAAAGACAAAGGTATAAATAGCAGAAGACAAATTATAAATAGTAAAAGACAAAGGTATAAATAATAAAAGACAAATTATAAATAGTAAAAGACAAAGGTATAAATAGCAGAAGACAAATTATAAATAGTAAAAGACAAAGGTATAAATAACAGAAGAAAAATTATAAATAGTAAAAGACAAAGGTATAAATAGTAAAAGACAAATTATAAATGTAAAAGACAAAGGTATAAATAGTAAATGAGAAATTATAAATAGTAAAAGACAAAGGTATAAATAGCAGAAGACAAATTATAAATAGTAAAAGACAAAGGTATAAATAGTAAAAGACAAAGGTATAAATAGTAAAAGACAAAGGTATAAATAGTAACAGACAAAGGTATAAATAGCAGAAGACAAATTATAAATAGTAAAAGACAAAGGTATAAATAGTAAAAGACAAAGGTATAAAAAGTAAAAGACAAATTATAAATAGTAAAAGACAAAGGTATAAATAGTAAAAGACAAATTATAAATAGTAAAAGACAAAGGTATAAATAGTGAAAGACAAATTATAAATAGCAAAAGACAAAGGTATAAATAGTAAAAGACAAAGGTATAAATAGTAAAAGACAAAGGCATAAATAGCAGAAGACAAATTATAAATAGCAAAAGACAAAGGTATAAATAGTAAAAGACAAAGGTATAAATAGTGAAAGACAAATTATAAATAGCAAAAGACAAAGGTATAAATAGTAAAAGACAAAGGTATAAATAGTGAAAGACAAATTATAAATAGCAAAAGACAAAGGTATAAATAGTAAAAGACAAAGGTATAAATAGTAAAAGACAAAGGTATAAATAGTAAAAGACAAATTATAAATAGCAAAAGACAAAGGTATAAATAGTAAAAGACAAAGGTATAAATAGTAAAAGACAAAGGTATAAATAGTGAAAGACAAATTATAAATAGCAAAAGACAAAGGTATAAATAGTAAAAGACAAAGGTATAAATAGTGAAAGACAAATTATAAATAGCAAAAGACAAAGGTATAAATAGTAAAAGACAAAGGTATAAATAGTAAAAGACAAAGGTATAAATAGTGAAAGACAAATTATAAATAGTAAAAGACAAAGGTATAAATAGTAAAAGACAAAGGTATAAATAGTAAAAGACAAATTATAAATAGTAAAAGACAAATTATAAATAGTAAATAGTAAAAGACAAAGGCATAAATAGTAAAAGACAAAGGTATAAATAGTAAAAGACAAAGGTATAAATAGTAAAAGACAAAGGTATAAATAGTAAAAGACAAAGGTATAAATAGCAGAATACAAATTATAAATAGTAAAAGACAAAGGCATAAATCGCAGAATACAAATTATAAATAGTAGAAGACAAAGGTATAAATAGTAGAAGACAAAGGTATAAATAGTAAAAGACAAATGTAAAATAAAAGACAAATGTAAAGTAAAAGACAAAGGTATAAAAAAAGTAAAAGACAAAGTAAAAAAGTAAAAGACAAAGGTATAAATAGTAAAAGACAAAGGTATAAATAGTAAAAGAAAAATTATAAACAGTAAAAGACAAAGGTATAAATAGTCGAAGACAAATTATAAATAGTAAAAGAAAAAGGTATAAATAGTATATGACAAATTATAAATATTAAAAGACAAAGGTATAAATAGCAGAAGACAAATTATAAATAGTAAAAGACAAAGGTATAAATAGTAAAAGACAAATGTAAAATAAAAGACAAAGGTATAAAAAAGTAAAAGACAAAGGTATAAAAAAAGGAAAAGACAAAGTAAAAAAGTAAAAGACAAAGGTATAAATAATAAAAGAAAAATTATAAATAGTAAAAGACAAAGGTATAAATAGTAGAAGACAAATTATAAATAGTAAAAGACAAAGGTATAAATAGTAGAAGACAAAGGTAAAAATAAAAGTAAAACACAAATGTATAAATGGTAAAAGACAACGGTAAAAATAACAGTAAAGGAAGGACACAGGTAAAACAAAGTAGGATCCTTAATATACAGGACCAAAATCTGTTATATATATTGCATTCTGCAGACTCTTAAGACTGATGACAACAGTGCTGTGTAGCTACTGATTACTCCTAAAAAATTGCATAGACCCAGATCTGCCATTTCCTTATGCAATGGCAGATCTTGGTCTTTGCAGTTTGCAGTTGAACTCAACTTATAAGTGAGTATATATAGTAAACAGCCAGAATTTACCTATCACAGATACTCACTACAAATAATGAACCCCTGACACTCACCTTTTCTACGAGGAAAGCAGTGATCCCATGTTGAGGTTTGTCTGCAATGAAGTCTGTTTTTGCATACACTACAAGCACATCAGCATCTGGTCCATTTGTAATCCAGAACTTGCTTCCATTCAGTATATAGTAATCACCTGTGATTAAGTCGATAAAACACTGTATGTAAATGAATGCTGAGGTGGATTTAAAATTTAACTTTGTTTGCTGTTAAGCTAAAATATTAATGGGAAGCCTAAAGCTCATGTTAGAAGACAGAAAGATGATGAGTAGCTAGCTTTCCCTAGACAGAATTCTTATTTCATGATTGTTTATCATTTAATATAAATTTTTTAAAAATGTGAAACTTTGTGAAATTCTAATGTGAATTATATTAAACAAGTGTTGTACCCTAGCTGTTGAGCTATAGACTTAATCTTTATTATAATTCTATGCATGTTATGTAAATAGCCTTTACTGCCCTCACATGACCCCTAACAGTCTGACATTGGAAGACAAAGAGTTCCTCAATGGGACTGACTCTCTACTGTATGCTGACTGTTGAGGTAAAGCTTTAATCTTTATATCAGAATTGTACTTATCATGTAAATAGCTTTTACTGCCCTCATGTGGCTCCTAATGGTCTGACACTGGAAAAAAACCTGTATAGACCATATATACTTGCTTGTGAGTCAAGTCCAACAGCAAACTGTACAGACTCAAATATAATGCACCAGCAGATCTGGGTCTATCCAGTTTGTTATATAATCAGTAGAACAAACAACACAGTCCCTGATTTACCAGCACATTATGCAATAGCAGATCAGGGTCTATGTTGTTCGCAGTGGGACTTATAAATAACATGCATAGAGACAGACAAACGAAGAGTGCCATGTATACAACAGCAAATATTTATGTTTCGGAAGAGAGAAGCAAAACTATCCAGAATAATGAAGAGGAATAAACTAAAGAAAGAGAACAAAATAATAGAAGAAATAACTACTGGACAAGAAAAGGAGCTATTATCTGTGAACAAGGTGAACAAATCAGGATGCAAGCCAGAAGCACAACAGCATTATACCAGCATGACCTAGTTATCTACAAGGAGATGTTGTTTCATAGTATGCCATCTGTAGTAGTACATTATTTTTGCTGATAGCTTTACATCTCAGATATAAATTCCATTACTATAAACATGTGTGTATTACATGTATGTATGTATGCATATAAGTAATGCTCTCTCGCTGTAAATACTGTACAGTAGCTGATACAGGTGATCAACTCTAAACAGTGTGTATTGAATTATAAATGGTATAGTAGAAAGTTTCTGACCTTTCTTATCTGCCCGTAGCTTCATGGATACCACATCTGAACCAGAATTTGGTTCACTCATAGCCAGGGCTCCTACATATTCCCCACTAACCAGCTGTTGAAATACAAAAACATTCAATTTTCATGTGACTAAAAGAAAATGAAACTAGAAACATGTTTATAGAATACAGGTGCTGCAAGGACAAACAAGGGTAACACTACACACTCTATTACTGTCATGACAGAATACTGTACTCTAACTAAATCTGTAAACTTCTTGTTATTTACAGCAACTGACAAATTGCCACAATTAATATAACAAGGCCTTTTCATCTTCATTTTCTGTGAAACCAACTTGTTTCTTTTCAAAAGTTAAGCCCTTTATTATAGTTATGATTACAGTGATAGCAAAATTTTCACACAAAAAGGCTGAAAATGAATTAAGTCATTTTTTTAATTATTATTATTATTATTATTATTATTATTATTAAATCTAAAGATGTAATATGGTGGAAACTGTCTAAGTGCCTAACAATGTGGATTGCATGTGTCCTATTAGTCAGAAAAGATATGCACCTATGTCATTATCATGGCCCAGAAAAAACACTTGTCCTCTCATCCTGACCAGATAAAACATGGTTGTGCCAAGGAAAACTTTACTACTTACTCGCCCCTGGGTCAAGTAGATGTAGATTTGCACCTTGAGAATAAATATGAGTGCATTTTATACCCATAACAAGTGGTTAAGTTCAACATTACTTAAAATCTAGCATCCATCAAATATTACTTTTGTGTATAATGCCTACTTGTTGTCAGACCAGAACATGTTGCAAAGGAAGCAGACTTTGTTTTGTACACAGGTACCCAACACAAACTTGACACAAAAGTGGTTCCAAATTATGAAGACATTCAGTTTGGTGTGAAGACAGTGGTTTAGAAGCCTTTTAGTATATGGCCCCTTATATAAATATGTAATAAGAGACAAGGTTCATATTCTAAATCGAGAAATTGCAGTTTCACACATCGGCCTCAATTTCTTAATAGTATTCATGTTAACAGTGACTCTTTCAGTAAATTCAGCATCATTTAAATGTGGAGAAATTATCCTTTTCAAGGACCTATCAGACACCTGTATGAGTTAAATCTGTGATAAGTCAAGAGCTGGAGAAAAGTAAAAGGTAATGAATAAAGTCAAGAAAGAGTCAAATCCGGAATTAAAAATTTTAGAGTTCAGTCCTTCTCTGGCACACTATATAATCGAACTTCAGTATTTTTAAGGCAAAATTTGGCAACTACTAGGTAAATTCTAATGCCAGCCTAGGCAGACCATTAAAACTTCAAATGAACAATTAACTGACAGCTGGTCATAGATAGGTGGAGTTTGGGATTTCTCAGTTATGATGTATGATCATATAAAAACCCAAATTTTGAAGTCAAATATGTCTTGGATAATATTACCTGATGATAATTCATTAGGAATACATAAACTACCTTGCAAATCCAGCCCTCACAAGCTAAAGAAACATTCACATCTGTTGGTGCCTGATTTAGCAAGAAAAGTGCTAAAAGGTTATCGGCTTGCCTAGATGGCAGTCAGACTAGAGTGGTCTCCCCTTGGATAGAGTGAATAGCACCAATCTATCAATAATCAGTTACTACTGGAGTGGGTGTGCATGCTCCTCCAGGGATATAACTGTGGGGAGGGCTTTGGATTGTGTGCCAATATTATGATCGAACAAGTATTATTAAAGAAATGAATTCTACTTCAAAAATTTGTTTCTTCTTCTAATACATCACCCATTAATAATATGTTAGAAGAACAGATAAGAGGTGGAGGGAGGTACATCTCTTAAACCCAGAGCTTGCTCTGTCTTCTGTCTCCTAATATATGTAAAGAAGCTTCAAGTTTCATGTGAGATATATGGTAGGGTTAGCACATGGTCCCCACAAATCCATAAAAGTATAATAACCTACATCATTACAAAACTCCTGAATGACCTTGGAGATGTGACGATGGTGTAGTACTCATTAAAATGTTATCTCCTCATCAAGTTTCCTGAATCTAAGTATAACATTACATAATTATATTGGGTGCAAAAAAAACTATTTGGTTATGATCCAAATGCAAAAACTTAACCTAAGCCCCAGTAAAATGTTAAATGCTGGTCACAATGACCTTCCTTTGTGGTAAGGGTGTGTCACTAATGGAGATGCATACAATCAAATAGTTTGATGCATCTAAAATGAATAGATCTTGAGAAATAACCTAAACCACACAATTTAACCGAAGCTGGCGAAGCATCAAATACAGGTCATAATTACCCACTTTTGTAATGAGGATGTAGTACTCATCAAGATACATCCCATCACCAAGTTTCATGGTTCCAGGTAGTGTGCCAAAAACTGAGCTTAACACAAAAACTTCACCAAAAATGTACAGATAATTTACATGTATGTACAAAGTTAGCCCCATCAGCAACCTCCCCTGGGGTAGATGTTATAAAACTCACTCCAAACTGTTGCCTAGGACCTAGGAGAAAAATGGTTGCCATTTAGTGAGGATGTACATTTGTATATGTCCTTATCAGTCAGTATGCCGATGCCAGGGTTTGTACAATAGCTTACCTTGGATTTGTAAAGGTGAACTAATCAAGTTACCTTTGGAAGGTATTTCTGCTTCTGCTCCTCATTTCCATTCCTGACAATCTGGTTCAGACAGAGGTTGGAATGTGCACCATAACTCAGGGCTATGGAGGCCGAGGCCCGGGACAACTCCTCCATAACCAAAACATGGTCCAGGTAACCCAGCTCTGACCCTCCATACTTGGCTGCAAAGCATCACTTGGCATCTAATACCAATAATCTTATCTTAAAATTTTCACCAATATTTATAATCTGTGTATATAAAAGATCCAGATATTTTATTTGATAAATGGGCAAATGCATTTAATGTATTCTTCTTATCAGACATTTTATGATTAGGTTTGGGGATTAATAATGTAATTTAGGAAGGACTAACCATCTGAAAGAGTCACCTTGTGGCTTACATAAGATTGATTCAAATGATTTTCAACATGTAATTTAATAGTGTTAGGAATTACAGTTTATGCATGCCCATTTTATCAATTTATCCTTACTTTGTAGCAAGTAGGAAAACAATTAATTTACAAAACAGAACATCTTAACACAGCTAATGTAAATTTCTATTTGATCATGCCTAGTGATCAATCTTAACTTGCAAATAATAACTACATATAGTAAAAAAACAGGGGAAATCTTAATTTTCAGACATATTTCCACAAGGAATTAATGTAAAACTATGGCTGATAACCTTACAACAGCACCTACTGACAGTCTTTTACTGGCAGTGTATGTTGATATTGTTTCCCTTTTTCAAATACCAGGCATGGTAAAGAATTAAAATCATTACCATACTGTTTCTTAATGCTAACTTAACTGATTTCATATAGTGTGTTCAAAGATTTTAATCAAAAAAAAAATTACCAAATGTCCAAAATCGTAGGATGTATTAAAAAACTGTTCAGACAAAAATTAAGAGTGTCCAAATATTCTTGTTGTCCAAAAATATAAGGTGCTAAATAAAACAGTTTCCTTACCTGGGCATGTGATACCATGCAGACCAAGTTCTCCACTCTTTTTCCAGAATGACTGTCAAAATGGAAAGAAAGCATCTGTATTAAGGACCTAACACATAACACTTGTGTGTATACAAACAAGTTTAAATGGCCCATTTCCAATCACCCTTAGATAAATCCCTCAAATGCATGGAGAATGGCTGTGATTCCTGCTGTAAAAATGGAGACTTCATCTTGTAACTGGCTCAAGATGGTGCCATGCAGTGTTGCAAATGGCAGCTACAACCTGGTTTCCATCTTTCGAAATGTCTCTATGCAGGGATATATGGCTAAGATAGGAGGCTCTGATTTCATTGAATTTACTCTGAAAAACAAGAGGATTGGTGCGGACTTTTTGAACTGGCAATTATCAAAAATTATTTTGGGGGATTTTAATAACTATGGTGACGATATGAGTCTACAGAATTTTCCACTTTTGGCAAGACTGATTTTTGCTGCATCTAAATGTGGACACATTTTGGATAATGAAAGGTGAAATGAAATTTTGTTTCTTGGCACACAAGGTTTGGCATTTGGTCCTAAAGATGACATCACATACAGGATTAGACGGATTGGAGGATAGTTTGTAAGTATACTGAAGAGCCAATTTTGATCATCTGAGATAAAGTGATGGTTCATTTGCCTTAACATAGAGGCTTTCTGAAGTGAAAGTTCTAAATGCACCCAGACAAAGTTTAAGTTCCGCTCATGCATCCGATGACATATGAGGGGAACATATTACTTGCTTAAGTAGAGATTAGTGCCCAAGACGTATCAGGGGAACATATTACTTGCTTAAGTGGAGATTAGTGCCTAAGACGTATCAGGGGAACATATTACTTGCTTAAGTGGAGATTAGTACCTAAGACGTATCAGGGGAACATATTACTTGCTTAAGGGAGATTAGTACCTAAGACGTATCAGGGGAACATATTACTTGCTTAAGTGGAGATTAGTGCCTAAGACATATCAGGGGAACATATTACTTGCTTAAGTGGAGATTAGTGCCTAAGACGTATCAGGGGAACATATTACTTGCTTAAGTGGAGATTAGTAGATAAGATCTATCAGGGGAACATATTACTTGCTTAAGTGGAGATTAGTACCTAAGACATATCAGGGGAACATATTACTTGCTTAAGTGGAGATTAGTACCTAAGACGTATCAGGGGAACATATTACTCACTTAAGTGGAGATTAGTAGATAAGATGTATCAGGGAAACATATTACCTGCTTAGGAGGAAATTACTGCATAAGGTGTATCAGGAAAACATATAACTTGCTTAAGTGGATACTATATTGTAAGTTACTGGCAGTAGGCTATGGAATGAAGACTGATTCTGCTACAATTTACGAACTGAAATCCCTAATTCCACACCTACAGTTCATATAGTTATCAATGGCTAAAGTAAAAATTAAATGACAAAATTATTGAGAAGAATTACATAAATATACTGCGTTCCATTGCATCAGCACAATATTGCTTAAGGACAATGTACCCTACATATACTGTCTAACCTTTATATCATGTACATCACAAAAATACAGTAAGTATACCACTACCTATTTTTAGTCAAAACTATTTACCAGTAAATCTTTCTGAAAACACTGTACTCAACTGAGATGGTAAGGAAAACCCCCTCTAAATGTTATCTCCTAGTTCCCAACATAATCTTTCACCATGTTTTACTAGACTGCATTTACTTCTTAATTAATTGGTAAACAAAAGCAAACAAACAAAAAAAGAAGTCTGCTTTACAGTTTATTTCTTTTCCCTTATGAAAGGAGAATATTTTTTTTCTCAAGATTTTCTCAATCTCTCCATTTTCCCTGATATCATCTCAACGAAAAGAAGACACCAAATTTATTGCAGAAATCTATGTCTAAATCCTTTTTCAAACTTCAGAAGAATTAGTCATGATGTGATCTAATTAAATATGCCTGAAATTGAATTTTAACAAGCAATACTTGCAAAGTTCTTGATGATACTTCCTGGTTGGGCAGTTTTAAATTGCTTAATCAATATTTTCCATGCCTTTCTTCCTCAAGAAATGTTCAAAAAGAAAACAACTGTCACTTATTTGATTTTTATTAGAAACTGTGATCACAAAAATCACTATTTTCACTTGAAATAACCATTTCATCCATATACTTCTACAGAAATCCATGTTTGCCTTGTTCTAAAATGATGCCACACAACACAAAACAGAGTCCAAGTTGAGAGAGGTAGTTTGGGCTGTTATTTTTGGACAATCTAACTCTTTACTAATTTTAATGTTTAATTTGGGGAATTCAGTGGGAATAAATTTTGCACTGAATATTGGACTTTTAATTTATCGATACTGTTCTACAAAATAAGAATACAAATTTGTTGACTGAAGATTTTCTCCATGTTTGACCTTTAAAGTAAGGGTCCAACAAATTGTGCACCTGGAGCCCAGGGCCCACCAGAATGTTGGGTCTGGGGTACCTGATGTTCAATTCAGGTTGCCCTGTGGAATACACAATGACTTCATGACTTATTCTACATTTTTTCAGAACAGAAACATTTCACAAAGTTTAATCATCTTTAATGACTCATAACACAGAAGTCACGTACTAAAGTGCCTTCTATGGAACAATGGGCTTAAACTGGAATACCATGTTCTTTTTCTGATGGCCCAGGAGGCTACCATCCGATTTTACAATCTGTTGGACCCTGAATATAAGTCTGTGTCAAGCAATGATGTGAACTGCACCAACCATGTATGCAATCCTAAGATATACTTTAATTAGGAAATTACAGTAGATGGAATTAATTTTTCAGAATTAGGACTAAATTTGTTTTCTTACCCTTAAGCCCTTAAATGTATTTTCTCTATCTATTTCTGCTGCATGTGGAGCCAACTCTTTCTGTGCAAACTGAAAAACAGTCTCTCTAAGCTGAAAACACAAAGAAAACATACATTACATGGTGAGAGAACAGTACAAAAGTTTCAAAAATCAAAAGGCAAAACATTTACCATAAAATTACACAGCTGTTACACTACCAGCATATGCAGTAATCTCAAGCATTTTTTGCTGTACCTTTGTTTACTAATCTATAGCACCTTTATATTATAGACAAGAACTTCAACATATAATACACTGTACCAGAGTATTAATGTTCTTAAAAAAGCGCATACGTCATTGTACAAGTTGTTTCATATTTGGATTCAAATGAGCGGTCTTACTTTTCTGAAACAATCACATTAAATCCCTGTTTTGCTTTTATTTTCTTTTTTCTTGAATAAAGAGATATGTCATTTGTAAGCATGTACCTGTGATTGAAACCATATTCTATCTTAAGTTTCCAGCAGATGGTACATCCTTTGGTTCACTAGAGAAGTACAAAACCAAGAGAAATTCAGACTGATCTGTACTATACATGAGGTTCTCAATCTTGTACAAGCTATCAAAACTGGCACTGAAATCATCTGTTATCGCCTACATATTTATTTTCATGCACAAGAAAACTTGCATGTATTGAATGACATACACCCCTAAGGCACTTATGTGATGAAACAAAATCCCTTACAAGTTACACATTTTCCTATTCTAGTGGATTCCCCAATCTTGTGGTATTTCTCATACCAAAGCTGAATCTCAATCCAATGGGTGTATGAATCTGTTTAGCTGATGATGGCCAATTATTATGAAAACTAGGCTATTTGCAGCATTTTTCTTGTAATTCCCAAATGATAGCTGCCCAAAAATCAAGTCAAGTATGTTTGTTACTTAAGCTTGTGCTTCCAGTGTGCCTTTATCTGTGCTACGGTTCAGTGTTCCCATTCAGCGCTGCAAGGTTTGTCCATGGCTGCTGTCAGGTAACTAGCTTCACAGGACTAAAGTTAGTGTTCGTGTACATAGTATTGTCACAAAGTGACACCTACATATCACGGGTGTCATCTCAACATTTTAGTAACTCATGAAGCATATTAAAAGTGGACACATTCATACATCGATACAATGAACATTCAAATACCAATATCTAATCCAAATAGTACTCTTATTTGAACATTCAAATATTTGTTTCACTAGTGACATCATTTAACTATGTCACTGGAAAGCAGTTCAATAACTACTTTAACAATGCAATCACTATAAACAACCGGCAGATGGCGCAATGATTCATCTAGAACAGAAATAATAAGGATGTCATTGGGCGAGACACAAATACGATGTTCTTAACTTCTTGACACACGAGAAGAATCAAGTTTTTGACACAAGAACAATTTTTTTGTAGTTCTTGACTTCTGCCCCAACGTCAAGAACCTTGTTCTCGTGTTGAGAACTCGCACCACCTCTGACTTGGGATTGTACAAGGACAAATGATGGCGAAACATGCCGAACATTGATGTGCCATGTTTTTATTTGTGTTTTGTTGCTCCGCGATCAACTGTTATGAAAACAATCAGGAACATCAGAGAATGTGTTCTTGGCGTTTGGGCAATAATCCCAAGACAGGTCGCCCAAAGACGGCTAAGGAGAAATTGGCACCAGACCAAACACAGGTTGATGGACTTGACGTTTTACTTTGATAGTTCAAAAAGAGCGGCCGACCTAATTCTTTTCTAAGTGCAAGTTGCTTAGTATTTGTACCTGCTTCTGTTCATCGGTTAAACCGTACAATGATTCATTTATTGGATAGTAAGAAGATGCTCGAGAAAATCCAGAAAACAGAGGTACTCTACAAAGAACTCGACGTCCTAGAAACACTCCAAGTTGTCCAGCCATGTTGTTGTTGTTGTTGACTGTAATTCCCTCCGGTATTTTTTATCGGAGCACCCCAGATTTCATGTTCTGGGTAATAATAACATACATATATACACATGAATGAAAATAATATGGTGATGGAGGTGGTGGACGGTTAATGTGGTGCTATACATGGACCTTCTTTCTCCACCTAAGAACTAATATAAACGACTTCATATTATAATAGAGTAATCTACTGAATATAAATAAATATATACATAAAGTTGATCCATTTGTATTCATAATAGTGACTGGTTGCACTGCTGAGGAAGCAAATGTGATCATACTTTGAACTTTGAAATATGTAGATTGTAAATGGGAATGTAGCAGGAATATCGTACTGAGAATATATTTGTTATTAAGTACAGGCGGGGGGAGTACAAGTTAAAATTCTTGTACTCAAGCGATGCAGGTTGTAAATGAGGCTTCTACTGAGATATTCAATTTCCTGAATTTGATCTGTGTTTGAGTTAAAGGCAGACTTAATGGTTGGAGAACTGCAATCCATCACGCATTGCAACGTAAGTTCGACGTCTTTGCTCAGAATATCAGCTGCACCAGCCCTACAAGACTGGACAAATCCTAGGGTTTTTTGGAGATGTTTTTCACGTTTGTACTGTAGGGAGCGGGCATGTGAGAATGAAATGCTTTCTATCTTCTGAGGGGAGACAAAGTGTTGCTTGAACTTGTATCTGTTGGACTGCAGTGTGTGTGAGCCTGTTAGAACCCTTGCTTTGATGGATGCTATAGCTACCGCTCTCGGGTAGGTTGAGGCGGATGTGCCTGCAGCAAAGGGTTGTCTTGGATGTGGAGGAATCTGGCTACAGTTTGTTTAGTGTAGCCTCTTCCCATGTTTTGCTCCTATATGAATTAAATACCTCCTTAACCATGTATCTCCATCGTTGTGTGCGGGGGGGGGGGAGGGGTATGAATCAAGTCGAAGACTGATGGGAGAGAGTATTTCTGTAGGGTTTTCCGGGTGTAAGTAAACCAGCTGTTGCTATCCTCATCTTTTAATGCCAACTGCCTGCTTGCAATCTCTGACTCCACAAATTCCGGTTGCCTGGTGATGGTGCCAAAGATTGCCAGAGCATTCATCTCGATGTGGGCGTCAATGAGGGTAGCGCCTATAAGTATATAGACTGTGGCTGTAGCTCATCTCTCTGGGAGATACTGTATCTGACAAAGAATCTTTAATTCAGACTTTTTCAGTGTTTCCAGATCTGCTGTGGAGATCCATGTCACTTATGGCCATAGACAGCTCATGAAATCGAGAAGATGCGATACATGTTGCAAGATAGAATAGGGTTCACCCCATTCTTTCCATGTAGGCCTGCTCCCATGATGGAATACAGTGCTCTTCTTCCTTTTTGCATCATATACTCTATATCTGTCTTCATGTCGGCTCTCCTGAAATACCAACGTGGGTTGTTGAAACAGTTTCAATAATTATTGTTTTTCCCATATTTCAGGATTGTGATGGTCATCTTTTAGGGCCGTTGAAGATTACGATGTCGCTTTTGAGTGGGTTGATTGAGAAGCGGTCAGCGCTGGCGAAGTTCTAGATTGTTTGTAGTGAGATTTGCAGGTCTACTGGGTTGTTAACAAGGATTGCCACATCGTCGGCTACTGTGGGTGATCCTATGAAGATTGTCCCAATTGATGCCACCAGATTATTCCGTTGGACTGTCTGCAACAGGTCGTTGTTAAAGCACTTGTAGAGGGTAGGAGATAGTTTGGCAGTTCCCTGTCCAACCTGGAAGTGGTTACTGAGTTGGTCTAACCATTTTACTTTGCTAACTGATGCTGTCTGCAAGTCTTTTAGGAGTAGCCAGAGATTGCCTGTGATACCGTGTGTATATTGCTTCCACAGGAGGCCTTCATGCCGTACGACATCAAAGGCTTTTTCAGCATCGAGGGTGGCTAGGGAGAGTGTCTTGTTTGTATCTCTTGCCTCGTTGATTGCTTCGGATAACAGCAGTGCTGCATGATTAGTGGGGGTGTTTTTCGTGAAAGTCCTTTGGAGTTTAGTTTGGGTAGGGGTCAGCTAGCCTTACTTTCTAGGTGGGGTTGAAGCAATGTTTCAATTAGTTTGCTAAGGACAGATGTCAATGTGATGCCCCTTTGGTTTTGGTTATTAGGTAAAGTATAGTAATTTCCTTTTTTTTTTTTTTTTTTTTTTTTTTTTGTTTGTTTTGGCACTGGTGTGATGATCCCTACTTTTAACACTTCTGGGATACTTGCACTCTGGATGATGCTGTTCAGAAGTCTGGTGAGGTGTATGGCCATGGGCAGGCCACCATATTCAAGATGTTCCGCGGTCATGACAAGGTGATATGGAGCCTTGTTATTTGACAGCTTCTTGATAGCATGCTCCACTTCTGATACTTTCAGTATGTAGAGGGGTTCAGACAGGGTACAACTTACATTTTCAAGCAGGAAATGATCGCTGGATACCATTTCATAATGTGATTCGTCGTAGTTCCCTTTATTGTGTGGGGTTGCTACGCACTCGAAATGGCGTCTCCATCCCAGTAATATATCTTCTGGCTGTACTAATGTGTTATCATCCATGTGGAGGAACTCTGTCAGTACATACATTGATTTATTCTGCTTATTGACTGTCTATGGAAGAGTTGTTGATCAAATTCATCTGCTAACATGATTTTGGTATATAGCTGGTCTCTATTTCGTGCAGACAGCTTACGGAATTCCTCTCTTAGTTTTCGCTTTGCCCTTCTGCGGCTAATATTCAGAGGGTCGTCTCTGTTCTGTGGATCACCTTTCATTGACCATTACTTGTGTGCTTGTGTTGATCTATGGCCGGCAGCTGATATCTTTTCATTCCAGAGGCTTCTGCCTTTTGGTTTCTTGTTGCGTCCATGACTCGGGATGGCAGCTCATGTGGCTTGCACAAGGACGCTTTCCAGATGAAGTACATCTAGTGTGCTCTGGAATGGGCTTTTGTTGCCTTAGCAGTGTTGTTTCAGGTCAAGAAGTTTAATGATGGTGTCTCTGTATATATCTAGGTCGCTATTGTTCCATCTGGGTTTGTTTGGACCACTTTCCCGACCTTTTCTTACTTCTCGGTGGGTTTTGAGGTTACCCCTAATAAGTGCTGTTACCATTGTATGGTTTGATGTGTAGAGTGGGTCGTGTGGTGCTACATTTACAGTACAAAGGTTGTCGTTGCGTTTAATTAGGATGTAGTCTATGTGCGACAGTGATAATCCGTTGTGATGGTAAAAGATAGGTTTGGCAGGGTAGCTGACTGTGGGCGCGAGATTGATGGCTTCTACAAACTGCTGGAGCAGCTTGTCAAATTCGTTTGATGGCTTCCTGTGCATGGAACTGTTTAGATCACCTGCAATTATGATTGTGTGGGTTCCACTGTACTTGTGAAAGATCTCTTGCAGCTCTGCTATGGAATTCAGGAAGTCTGATAAGGAAGATGTTTTACTCCAGCAGGGTATGTACACCGAAACGGGACAGAACAGACAGATACCGTTTGTATGCTGATTGCTAATAATCATCCGGCTCCGTCTGGGAGTCTCTTGATTGCACAGTCAATCGCTTTTTTCCAGATAATTGATATTCCGCCATAGCCTCTTATCCTTTCTTTGGAGAAAATTGTGTCTTCGTCGTCTACACGTTTCGAAAAGTTGTTGTGTTGGGGAAAAAGCTCTCCAACGATGTTAGTTTCAAAAATGAAAGAGCCAGTGTTCCTGAATACACAGGAGGTCAAGTTTTGATAGTTTTTTTCTAGGTATACAACGTTGCTTCTTATATTCTGCCAGTTGAGGGTGCCCAGAACCCATGATGGCTCAGTTTGTAAGTGGTTTGTTGTAATCAGTGTTTCCTGTATTGGGCCGGAATTAGGTGTGGTACAAGGATGCATGTAGGAATATGTTGCATTAGTGGTCCATTTGGGATTCTTATTGGTGAGGTGTTTTTCTGGTGATGTATTTGAGGTATTACTGCTCGGTCGGTTTTCCTTTGAACAAAAGTCTGGGAGCCGTTGTGATTTTGCTGCGGTTTGATTTCCCTGGATATGTATTGGTGGCAAGATGGATTCGACCTCGCAGGGTAACCATTGTTCGTGGTAGTTATAGATTAATGGTGAAGTTCGTCCATTTATGTGTTGTACGACTGATGTAGTGGTGTGGAGCGACTGTAGCTTTCCATTTGATGAGATTGCAGTGAGTTACTTACCTGGAACAGGGCATCCGTTTCCGTGCCGCGAGCCGGCGCTGGGTTGAGTTTTTCCACTAGCTGGTTGGCACCTGCTGGTTGAAAGCGGTGGGTGTGGCCTGGTTCGTTTAAATGTTGCGTTTGTGCCTCCCTTCCGGACATAGAATAAAAAATGCCGGTTTTTTATTTTCTGAATTGTTGTTTGAGTTTTTGATATCTGGACCGTTACTCTGTATATTATGCCTGTGTGTGGATTCAGTGGTGTAGTTGTTTGGGTAGTAGGTTTGTGAACGATAGTTTCCTGGGTTATTAGTGAGCTGATTGTCAACTTTATTAGCCAGAATAGACTGCTCCAGTTTCATTTCCAGCAGCTCTAGGCGCTGTTTGAGGGAGTCGAATTCGGGGTGTGTCACCCAGAGTTGTGCGAGTTCTTGGCGGTGCATGTGGCATTGAGTGGAATATGTGCATGCTGTGTTACTATCGTGTGGTGTAGAAATTGTGTTGGCTGATAGTGGGGTGAGAGTATTCAAATGAAGCTTGCGGTTACGAATAGTGCCTTCCAACTGTGTATTCTTCTCTTACAAGCTTGACGATTTCTGCTTTGTAGGCTGCTAGTTGTTTGTCCTGATCGTTGAGGAGAAAGTCTCTCTTAGCCTTTCTAGATCTCGAGGGGCCTGGCCTCGCGATAGGACTATGTTCTTCGGCGCTGCAATTTTGTATGGATTAGCTTCTACTGAAATTGGTAAGTTAGTTGCGGATTATTCCTGACTGCTTAGGGGTGTGGTACCTGAGGTCAGGTTGGAAGTCGCGGGTCTTTCGTTACAGCTGGTGATGTGAACAGACTTCAGGATGCCTCTGTCCCGTAAATTATTCTACTGTGATTGGGCAGTTGAAGGCTGGGGGGTGTCTTCTGTGGCCCGGTATACTGACAGTGGTGTGCTTCCCATGTTAATGGGCTGCCTTGTCTCCTCAAATGTCTGTTTTTGTTTTGTATCATTAGGTTGCTTGGTGGGGCTGGGTAGGGGTCCTGAGATGGGTGAAACCACTTGCTTCAGTACTGTAAGGCTGTTGTCTGTTTGCCTATTTGGGGACGAGGTGGGTTCTTTGACTTTCTCTGTTGCATCATCGTTAATGTTGCTGTAATCCAGTTCAGTTTCGTCAGATTCCAGGATTTGGCAGTTGGAACAGATGTATGTGATATCCTTGTCAGCTAGATGACTATCGAATTCAGTTTTTGTGATCCACTCGCAGTAGAAGTGCATCCATAGTTTGTACTTGGAGCATTCAATGGTGTCGCTCTCCACATCTTGCTGGCAGAAGGGGCACAGATCTACGCTGTTAGTTGCTGGGTCGTAGTCCAGAGTGGTGGGATGAATTCCGGCAGGAACAGAGATGTGTTGCCCGGTTTTGTCTGACCCAATGCCCTCGTCGTGATTGCTGATCTCGTCTATCTGTTCTAGGTTTGATAGTTGTTCTAATATGGCGTGGCGAAGTATGGAATCCATGGAATTGAAATGTGGTGATCAGCAAAAGTACCGAGTATGTTGCTGTGGTCAGCATAGAATAGCTGTTTGAAGTTCCCATTGATCATCATACTGTAGCTTATGTAGTAGAGCATTACGCAGAATCGAAGCTTGCCTGTTCTGTTGACGGTTTTGTTGTGGGCCTGGATTTTACTCGGAACTATTGCTCCATTTTGGTCAGGCCTATGGGTAATACTCAGGCTGTGAGGGTATTTATTGTCTTTTTATTTTTCTTCGAAGTACTTGAGCGCAGCTGATTTGTAGATTTCAAATACTCCAGTACTGACTTTGTAGATATCGTCATGCTTCTCTACATGTATAATTTTGGCTGACAAGTCACAGTTGTGAAGTTTCTTTGTAAGGGCTTTTTTCTGATTGAGGGTGTATGGTTTGGTACTCCCAATGGTGGTTGATGTGTCAATAAATCTTGGAGGTTGTTTAATTAATCGCCTACTTCGTCTATGAGGAATGATATATCTGTCTTGTGTTGAGTCTGAATGTTAAGGGGACGGTCGATGTTTAACTACGAGGTCAGGTTGTGAGTGATGGGATGATGGGAGATGTGACTGAGTTGCTAGGTACATGGTGCTGGTATGTGGGGCAGTGTATCCTTAAGTTTTGTAATTAAAGGTTGTTATTTGACTGGCTAACCGAGGTCTTGCTGTGGAGACAATAGGAAGTGTAACTAATAGGAAAGGGGCTATGATGGAATAATAACACTAGGCTGTAGTGTTACGACTCTTGGTCTCAAAAATATGTAACCGAAAGAAAGTGAAACCATCAATGTAAGTAATATCAACAAGTAATTTATTTCCCTACAATACAAAGTGAAATTCAAGAAATACTTACAATATTGTGAATCAAATTCCAAATAATCCTAAATGTCCTAATCACAAGTTCAAAAATATAGAATGTTCCGAATGGTTTTAAATGTCCTGATATAACACAATGACACAATCCAGAATGTCTTTAGATGAGTTGCCAAAGTCCAAAGTAATGTATTAATGTAAAAATCAACGAGTACTTTGGTAATTCCAACGAATATATTAAGTAAATAATTTCTCTCGAATTATATCTTATTTCAACGGCACAAACTATAAAATCTGATCTCAAATGGATTCACACAGACTGATCTAAAACAGGAATTAATGATTTGTTTACCAAATCCCTATTTATAATTTTTGTACTTGACCTATATCCTAACAGGATGTGAAGCAATAAAATGGGGGGGGGGGACAGTCTAACTGTCAACAAGACTGACCTTGAACTCTAATGCTTGTAAGCACTCTGTTTACTAGTGACCAGAATCTAAAGTACTACTTACCTTCATAGACAAGATTTAAACACACATTATAGATTAAATATACATAACAATAGGTACTGTAACTAAGAGGTAGGGGGCCTATGTTGGAGTAGCATGACTAGGTTGTGGTGCAGCCAAACTAATATCTAGTTGCTGATTGGGCAGATTACCGACCTATTTAATAGGTTAATGTGCTTCGAGTTAAATTGTCCATTCAATATTAAAGGAACATAAACGGACTGAAATGTGCACTCAGTCAGCCTTAAGTAGGGACTTCGTTTGAAATATAGTGAATATTTGTTGGGGTAGTAAGTCTATGTTATAGCTGGTGTAGTTATATACACAAGCTCTGTATGAAGTGCTAAACGACTAGGTTATGATCCACTATCTATCCATGGTGTAGCTATGCTGTATTGAACTTAATTGTTTTGGTGCACAAGTAAGTAATTTGTGTTGTCTAATCCAAAATAAATAGACGATCGGACTAGGCAAGTATGCTTGGTAAGATGATTTGTAATGATTTGTGCTGTCTTCTCAAGGATAAATACACGACCGGACCAGGAAAGTATACCATAACAGGGCTCATGCATTGAGCCGATTTCACTCCTGTCGGCTTTTCCGCTATCAAAGGCTTCTATGGCAGTGTTCCGAGACGGGTTCGGGTGTTAACCTAACCTATATGATGAAATAAATATACTGAGAAATATGTATTACCACATATTAAAAGTACCGGGCTATAACATATTTAAGGTAATATGGGTTAAAACGGCTTCGAACTTGTGGCCACTGGCGAATATTCTCTAGCTGCTAGAAATATGGAGGCTGCCGGTTGCGTCGTTAGATATCCGATGTTTCGTGTTTTTCTATTCTTGAGTTGTTAAACTATTATACGATGTCCAACCATACGTATTAATAATGCTAAGAAAACAAAATAAATAATTAAAGATTAAAAATATTAAGATAATAAAACTTTAAAAGCCTCTGAATGGGAGCCGTATTCGAATTCGCTCCAAGGAAAAATGGCGGCTACTACCTACCACGTTTGAATTCTTATTTGTAGTGACAGGTGTTATGTATGATGTTTATATAATATTATATATATTTTAGGAAATTATAAATGTTTCTTCACTTTAATATTTGCTTAAATCTTAATGTTATCAGGAAAAACATGTTTAACTAGTGTCCTTGAATTAGGTTGTTTTGATCAATATGTTTTCTCAATTTGAAGGTCAAGGTTGATTGTTGTTTACAAGTAAAATTCCATTAAGATGACACATGTTCTAGAACATTCTGTCATGTGACTAATCTTTATATATGCCATGTTTGGTGGACATTTATTCAGTTTTGACATTACCATCAGTCTTGTAAAGAGCTATTACAGTTGTGAAAATTCATTCCAAATTCTAAGAGAGGAATTATTTTAAATATTCATTGGATTATAACAGTGCTCATAAACTTTTGGATTTTGGATTTTTAATTGATGATTTTGGAATTTAAGTGAACTTATTCAGAGATTTTGGAATACTTCATTTTGACATCAGCACATCAAGATTTCTAGTATATCAGGACTTTGGAGACCATTAGCACATCATAACATTCAAGGACACAGCCGTGAATTCGGAACATTCTATATTTAGGACTTGTGATTAGAACAATCATTCTTATTGGATTATTAGGATTTCAAAACACATTACTGTAAGTGACTTTTTGATTTTTTCATTTTAATTATCTAGTAATAAATTGCTTGTTGCTTTTTACTTGATTTGTTGGTTTCACTTTCTTTCTGTTACATTTTTCTTAGACCATAGAGTCGTAACAGAAATTGGGGGCTTGTCTTCTGGGATCTGAATTTCTTTAAAGCATATTAGAGATATTAAATTTATCTTTGAAATTCATATTGATTTTGTCTTGGAATTTTTTGTGTGTCTTTGGCAAAGATTTTTAATAGAGAAATTTTCTTTGTGTGAAACCAACAAGCATTTACAATGGCATCTAATGTTCAGAATTTCATTTCAAAACCTACCCAGGTGGGATTAGAGTGCATGAGAAAGGATGAGTTGCTCGAGCTTGCCAGAAAATACAGTCTATCTGAGGCAAAATTATCATTGACAAAACAGGAGATAAAGATTATTTTGATTCAGTATTTAGTAGGAAAGGGAATTTTTGATAGCAGTGCTTTAAGTTTGAAGAGAAAGCCTGTATCTGGTTCTGACAGGAAATTAAGGGAATTAGAGTTAAAGAACCAGATTGATTTAGAATTGGCAAAGCTTCAGATTCAGAGAGAGAGAGAGAAAAAGAAGAGAGGCAGATACAGATGGAGAGAGAGCAAGAAGAGAGGCAAATACAGATGGAGAGAGAGAAGAAAGAGAGGCAGATACAAATGCAGAAAGAAGAGAGGCAGATACAAATGCAGATGCAAAGAGAAGAAAGTTAAATGCAATTTAAATTAAGAGAATTAGAACTGGCAAACAGAGCACACTCCACTCCTTTAAACACAAGTTCAGGTTTTGATGTTACTAGATATATTAGGTTAGTACCCCCTTTTCAGGAAAAAGAAGTAGATAAATACTTTCTTCATTTCGAGAAAATAGCTGAAAACTTGAA
The DNA here is from genome assembly GCA_029931535.1 of Margaritifera margaritifera. NCBI lineage: Eukaryota > Metazoa > Mollusca > Bivalvia > Unionida > Margaritiferidae > Margaritifera > Margaritifera margaritifera. Next base: position 120,273 of record JAQPZY010001076.1, read on the forward strand.
ATGGCCCAGAGAGCATTGGACTTTGTTATTACAAAGTGTACTTATTGGCAAAGCTCGTGAAGTCTACACTTCACTGTCAGTACAACAAAGAACTGATTATGATGTGGTTAAGGAGTACATCTTGAAAGCTTATGAGTTGGTACCAGAGCCATATCGACAAAGGTTTAGGAATTGTAAAAAAGAAACTGGACAAACTCATGTCGAATTTGCAAGGGATAAAGAACAACTATTTGATAGGTGGTGCTTAGCCAAGAAAGTTGATCAAGCTTATGATAACCTCAGACAGCTCGTATTAATTGAAGAGTTCAAGAGGTGCATCCATAGTGATGTTAAAACCTATCTTGACGAGCGGAATGTGGAAACTTTGGAAAATGCTGCTCGTATGGCTGATGATTATTCCTTGACTCACAAAATTTCATTTGGTAATAAATCGTCCTCTCAGCAGATTTCTGGTAAAAAAACCATTTCAATCTCATTCGAGTACTTCCAAGTTTCACAACAGCACAACTGTTAGGAATCAAACATCTGATAAGACTGATCAGAAATCCTTATCTCTTCCTACGTGCACTTATTGTAAAACGAAAGGGCACGTTATTTCTGATTGCTTCAAGTTGAAAAATAAGCAACAGAGTAAAGACAGGGCTTTTCCAAATGCTCTTATTTCTACGAGGTCAAGGTCACGGTCTTGTATTGAAAGCAATACATTTGTTGGGTCAAACAAACCCCAGTCTGATTCTATTTTGGAGGCTTATGAACCATTCATGTCAGAAGGTTCTATATCACTTATTGGTGATTCTGCCAAACCTATCCCAATTAAAATATTAAGGGACACTGGAGCTTCTCAGAGTCTTTTATTATCAGGTACTTTGCCTTTGTCTGAGGAGTCTTCTTCAAGTGAAAGTGTTCTTGTTCAGGGAGTAGAGTGCGGCTTTGTAAATGTTCCTCTCCATTGTGTAAATTTGGCATCAGACTTAGTTTCTGGACTTGTGACTGTTGGGGCAGTGACTTTTTTACCCATAGAGGGTGTTCATTTATTACTAGGCAATGACCTAGCTGGAGATAAGGTTGTGGTTAATCCACTTGTAACTGACAAGCCTTGTTTGGATCAGAAAGTTGATCCTGTCGAAACTGAAATCCCTGATTTGTACCCTGCTTGTGCAGTTACTAGAGCTATGGCAAAAAGAGCTCTTGAGAGTGATGTTGATCAGGATATTATTCCTTTAGCTGACACATGTATTGGTCAGTCTTTTGATGAGGTCACTTTTTCCTCAGGTATTGATCAATCAAATGGTATTGATCACAGTGATCCTCTTTTGGCAACTCATTCTCTTTGTTCTACTCAGGGTGACAAACGACAATCCCTTGTCGTTGAACAGGAGCAAGATCCCGAGATATCTTGTTTGTTTCAGAGGGCTATTAGTGAAACTGAAGCCACACAAGTTCCAGTGTGTTACTTTGTGAAAAATGGGGTCCTTATGAGGAAATGGAGACCACCTGATGTACCCGCTGGTGACGAGTGGTCAGTGAGCTATCAAATTGTTGTTCCTAAGTCATATCGACAGGAAATTCTTAATTTAGCCCATGAAACTCCTTTGGCTGGTCATTTAGGAGTCCGTAAGACTTATCACAAGATCTTGAATCATTTTTATTGGCCGAAACTCAAAAGTGATGTTTCTAAATACTGCAGATCTTGTCACATTTGTCAAATGGTAGGAAAACCCAATCAGAAGATACCTAAGGCTCATCTGCAACCTATTCCTGCATTTGATGAACCATTTAGTAGAATAATGGTAAACTGTGTTGGTCCTTTACCTAAAACCAAGTCAGGCAACCAATACTTGTTGACCATCATGTGTGCATCTACAAGATTTCCAGAGGCAATTCCACTGAGAAATATAAAAACTAAAACTATTGTGAAAGCTTTGGTGAAGTTTTTTACACTTGTTGGCCTTCCCAAATCTGTCCAGTCGGATCAAGGGTCAAATTTTATGTCTGGAATTTTCCAACAAGTTATGCATGAATTAGGAATCCAACAGTTTAAATCTTCTGCCTATCACCTTGAAAGTCAAGGTGCTTTGGAAAGATTTCATCAAACTTTGAAGAATATGATTCGATCATATTGCTTTGATACAGAAAAGGATTGGGATGAGGGTGTTCATTTGTTGTTGTTTGCTGTTAGGGAATCAGTTCAAGAGTCGTTGGGTTTTAGTCCCTTTGAACTAGTTTTTGGTCATACTGTCCGTGGACCATTGAAATTATTGAAAGAGAAACTTCTTTCAAATGAAGACTCAAAGATTAATCTTCTTGATTATGTTTCTGATTTCAAATACAAGTTGTCAAAGGCCTGTGAAGTAGCAAGAACTAATCTTAACACTACCCAGTCAAAAATGAAATTAAGGAATGACAGAAATTCACAGGAAAGGAGTTTTAAACCTCGTGACAAAGTTCTGGCTCTCTTTCCCATACCTCAGTATCCTCTTCAGGCTAAATTTTTTGGTCCTTATACCGTTGAAAAGAAAGTAAATGACTTAAATTATATCATTAACACTCCTGGGAGACGGAAACAGAAACAACTTTGTCATATAAATATGTTAAAGGAATATTTTAACAGAGATAGCCCAGCTAATTATTCAGTTAATTTAGTTGTACCTGTCCCACACAGTGAAGATATCAACGATGGAATACGATCAGACTATAGTGACTCTGGTATAACCAATCTTCGGAATTCAGAAATATTTAACAACCTAGACCAGAAACTTTCACATCTACAACAACAGGAAAGAAATGAACTAAAACAGCTATTACATGACTATGAGCACTTGTTTCCTGATGTTCCAACACGAACAAGTAAAATTTATCATGACGTTGACATTGTAGATTCTGCGCCTGTGAAACAGCATCCTTATAGGATGAATCCTCTCAAACAGAACTATCTGAAGAAAGAAATTCAGTATCTACTGGAGAATGATTTCATAGAACCAAGTAAAAGTAACTGGAGTTCACCATGTATTCTTGTTCCCAAGCCAGATAATACATTCCGTATGTGTACTGACTATAGAAAAGTCAACAGTGTCACCAAAACTGATTCATTTCCAATCCCAAGAATGGACGATTGCATTGATAAAATTGGAAATGCGGAATATGTCACCAAGTTTGACCTTTTAAAAGGATTCTGGCAAATTCCACTGACGGAAAGGGCAAAAGAAATTTCAACATTTGTAACTCCAGATGGACTTTATCAATATAAAGTTATGCCGTTTGGAATGAAAAATTCGCCTGCAACGTTTCAACGTCTGATGAACATGATAACATTTGGTCTTGATAATTGTGACGTTTATATCGATGACGTCATTATCTACAACAACACCTGGGAAGATCATTTGGAAACCATTCGAAAATTCTTTGATCGACTCAGCGATGCGAATCTGACAATTAATTTGAGCAAAAGTGAGTTTTGCCATGCTTGTGTCACATTTTTAGGACATATTGTGGGACAAGGTCAAGTTAAACCTATAGAAGCTAAGGTCAAAGCTATCTCTGAATTTCAAGTTCCAATTTGTAAAAAGCAACTGATGCGATTTCTAGGTATGGCTGGATATTATCGGAAATTTTGTTCCAATTTTTCCAAAATTGCTGAACCTTTGACAAGTGTATTGAGTAAGAAAACCAAATTTCATTGGTCTGACAAGAGTCAGGAATCTTTTGACAAGTTAAAGGCCATGCTTAAGAATGCACCAGTTCTTTCTGCACCAAATTTCAGCCAATCATTTAAATTATCTGTTGATGCAAGTGATGTAGGGGTTGGTGGAGTATTGATTCAGGAAGACAAAAGTGGTGTGGATCACCCTGTGTGTTATTTTTCTAAAAAACTAAACAAGCACCAGAAAAATTATTCCACAATTGAGAAGGAATGTTTGGCTTTGATATTGGCTTTACAGCATTTTGAAGTGTATGTTACCTCAGCTCTTTCTCCAATTATTGTGTACAGTGATCACAATCCCCTTACTTTCATCAACAAAATGAAAGATAAAAATCGGAGATTGTTGAGATGGAGTTTGATATTGCAGGAATATAACATTGACATCAAACACATCAGGGGAAAAGACAATGTGATTGCAGATGCACTCTCACGTGCATAGAAATGTAATATTGTTTGATGTAATTAAGTCCAGTATCATAAAACATGTTCTTATGTAATTTTGGTTATTATAGTATTAGATATATATTCAAAAGAAAGCTTTATTATATAAATCTTTCTTTTTCTTTATGAGGGGAGGTGTTATGTATGATGTTTATATAATATTATATATATTTTAGGAAATTATAAATGTTTCTTCACTTTAATATTTGCTTAAATCTTAATGTTATCAGGAAAAACATGTTTAACTAGTGTCCTTGAATTAGGTTGTTTTGATCAATATGTTTTCTCAATTTGAAGGTCAAGGTTGATTGTTGTTTACAAGTAAAATTCCATTAAGATGACACATGTTCTAGAACATTCTGTCATGTGACTAATCTTTATATATGCCATGTTTGGTGGACATTTATTCAGTTTTGACATTACCATCAGTCTTGTAAAGAGCTATTACAATTGTGAAAATTCATTCCAAATTCTAAGAGAGGAATTATTTTAAATATTCATTGGATTATAACAGTGCTCATAAACTTTTGGATTTTGGATTTTTAATTGATGATTTTGGAATTTAAGTGAACTTATTCAGAGATTTTGGAATACTTCATTTTGACATCAGCACATCAAGATTTCTAGTATATCAGGACTTTGGAGACCATTAGCACATCATAACATTCAAGGACACAGCCGTGAATTCGGAACATTCTATATTTAGGACTTGTGATTAGAACAATCATTCTTATTGGATTATTAGGATTTCAAAACACATTACTGTAAGTGACTTTTTGATTTTTCATTTTAATTATCTAGTAATAAATTGCTTGTTGATTTTTATTTGATTTGTTGGTTTCACTTTCTTTCTGTTACATTTTTCTTAGACCATAGAGTCGTAACACAGGGAGCAATGTAATATAAATATAGACGGTCGCTTGTAGTATCAGACAAACAAAAACATAGCTATTTTACACACATCTTCGTAACTTCCGTTTGTTTCGCAAAATTAAAACAAAAATATTTGTTTGAAATGCAAGAAATTAATTGGGTCTATAGTTGTCACACGGCAAGAACTTATCACCATATATGAACTATCAACTATTTCTAACGTTTTAAGAAACTGTGAGGTTCAAACTCTCTGCAAAACATTTTATCTGTGCAAATATTTTTTAAACGTGTTATACAAATAAAATCTTTTTCTTCTTCTGTACAATTTGTTTTTCTTCTTTAATGTTTGGCTTTGATATTGGCTTTACAGCATTTTAAAGTGTATGTTACCTCGGTTCTTTGTCCGGTTATTATATACAGTGATCACGATCCCCTTACTTTTCTTAACAAAATGAAAGATAAAAATTGGAGATTGTTGAGATGGAGTTTTATATTGCAGGAATAAAACATCGACATTCGACACATCAGGTGAAAAGACTATGTGATAGTAGATGCACTCTCACGTGTATAGAAGTACTATATTGTTTTATTTTGTGTAATTAAGCTGAGTGACATTTAAAAGACATCTTCCTATGTAATTTTGATCATAATAGTGTCAGATGCATATTTAAAAGAAAGCTTTATTGCATTTTCTTTTTCTATATGAGGGGAGGTGTTATGTATAATGTTTACATATTTAACTTTTATTATACATATTTATTTTTCCCTTGATTGTATGATGCAAACAAGTTGTTTACTTAGAATTCGAGGTCAGGGATTGTCCCAGAATGAACTTTAAGTTTGTTTTGATGCAGTCCAAAAGAGTATAGAAATTAACCCTGAAAAGATTTTCAACCCAACAATAGAAAAAAATTTCATTCACTTTCATCGTTGTTCGGTATGCGTTTACCTGTACATCTGGATCATATTTAACCAATGTTTGAATGACACATGACTGCCACAAGCAAAGAAGTTATTAATGAACAATAGTATGTATTTTGAGTATTTCAAATTTAAATTGCTTTAATTATTTGCTGAACCTTATACTTGCCTGTTTAATGTCAATGGTCTAGAACTTTGCATTCAGTAATTTCTCTTTCGCAAATGTAACATATATTTGCTATATTAAGATGTTGTTCATTTTCCTCAGCGAACACCATATGCTTTGCATGTTTCGGTCTTATTTCTTCATACAATAAATTTGCAATCTGACCAAAAGCATCGTAAAATACTCGAAAACAACATGTTCCTCTGTACACTATTTGCTTGTATCTCATTTGGATTGATTTAACATACAATTAAACCCTGTATTTTACTGTTTTAATTGTCCAGGATAATATATTGAGTGTGTATCAATATCGCCTTTCACGGATGCACACACACACACACACACACACACACATATATATATATATATATATATATATATATATATATATATATATATATATATATATATCTTCATTATATTCATTTCACAGAATATATTCCAATATAGTTCACTACATTAGATTGATATGAAAAAATTATGTATATTTAACTTTTATTTTCCCTTTTCCTTTACGTTGCTATTACATGTGTAGAACTACGTCACTATTTGATATGCAAAACCACGTCTCTATTTTACGAGCTATGTTTTAGCACTGTGACGCTGCACACATTTCAAAATCATGTTAGTGTGATGTAGTCCACACTATAATAAATTTCACATCCGTCCACTTCCCCAAAGTACCGAACTTGCTTTCAATAAATTTACGATTTAAATATAAAGCATATCCTGTACCTCAGATTATGTACACCGTGGAACTAAATTTGCATATGATGTACTAAGGCTACGTTTCACAAAGGGAAGTCAATCGTAATAGTATATATCTTGCTTGTTATTGTGCCATTATTTATAATGTGACTAGCATTATATGGTATAACTGGTCAGTAATGTTTTAAGTAGTATACATTTTTAAATAACTGGAATTTATTGATGTATTCATCTATCATAAGTATAGATGCGAAGTTGTGATGCATTTTACTATTATATCAGAGGTAACACTTTACAGTTTTCACTTTCTCACACGTATGTAGTCTGCACGAGGTTTAATAACTGCGTTGATAACTGTCCAATACTCTTACTTTTTTTCATCTCCTACGATCCAATATATAATTTTTTATTCATCATGATAATGGTTTCATTGTTTTAAAATCAGATTTTAAAATTTAGTACCTGTTGGAATCCAGCTTGTGAACTAGCAAAAATGCTCAAAAAAATTGCAGAATTCGGTATTTTTGCACTGTCTTTGGTCTGACAAAAGAATGTTCCTACAAAAAACCTCTAATATTAGTTATCTTTTCAGCCATTTTATAATTGATTATGGCTCAAAATGATGAAAAGTTAACGATACAATTGCTAGTCTTGCAAGCTCAAGATTTATAATTTATATATTTTGCAGTTCTTTTTTGCGAACCCCACGAAAAATGATGTAAAAGCAAAAGCGTGCGTTTCAGCAAGTAAGCGGCTGAAACCAATTTGTGGTGACAGTGACGTTTCGAATGTATGCCGATAGCTGCCGTTCAAACCACCTCGGCTATTTACAAAACAAGGATTGACAGAGAAGTTGCGAATGCATCGTACTACTTTTTCATTTGCGACGTCTCGGTAAATCCTACAGTCAATCTAATGTAAGAAAAAGCCGAAGTGGTTCGAATAAATCTGATCTAGCCTGTATATTAAAATTATGGATTGAGAAATATTGAGCCTTCGTTCATGTGGCTTAGAATATCCACGCAAACTCTGGAATTCTGGGCCACATGACCTTGGGCTTTTTTCAGTACTCATAAATAAAAGTTCATGCAATCTTAAATAAGGTCTCAATAAAATCCCATTTTTCATTAAATTTTCAAAATCACAGAATTCTTTGAGTACAGAAATAAGTTAGAAAGGGCAATATACTACATGTGACAGTCAAAATTATGTGATGTAATGCAACAAGTAGTTTAGATCTTTGTAACTTAAAGTGTCACATCTCGAATAATGCCTCTCATATCGACTTGGAGGTGATAGGACCCGTAGATTGTTATTCTTGACTTTTGTTATATAATAAATAGAGAGAGAAAATGCAGAGTTACGTTTTTATTGTCGATTTACAGAGTAATATAGATAAATTATAGAGGAAAAAACTTTTGATTTATGCTGGAGTTAAGAAACATGTTTGTGTGCGAGCTGACAACGACATTTTAGCACACCAGGAACTCTAATTATGATCAGTCGATATAAAATACGGGATTCACTATGGACATTTTCTATACATGTAATAACCCTTTCAGTGTAATATGCAGGCCCGCCGACAGGAATTCCGGGCCCCTGGCCAAAGCAGTCATGGGCCTCAAAAACTAGTTTAATTTTTCTGTGCATAAAAACTGTGTACATTTTTGGATAAAAATTTTTTAATAATCTACCTTAACTTAGACTCTTGCAAAGAACAAATTTTAATATTTACTGCAAAGATTAATTTATTTTTTATAACAGAGTTGACGGCGGGCCCCTAGAAATCGCCTGGTCCCTGGGCAGATGCCCCCTACCATCCCCACCCCCGTGAGCCGCCCCCAACCCTTTTCGGCGAGCCTGGAAATATGGTGCAATGACATGTTGAAGTAAGTAGAGTCGTAGTGCAGTCCGTATGCTGATAATTTGTACATTTTAACTTAGTGAACCGTTAAGTATTCACGAGAACCAGTCTATGTCTCTTATCCTGTTTGACATGAACTCTTCCGTGTTTTTAAATCCATGGGCTATAATATCGTTGTTGACCTGTGGTAATCTTTGCAAGCCAAGACATGTTGATCCACTTTGTCCCACGTCGAAACTTGGCATATCTAGCTAGCCGAAATAGTATTGTAAACTAGTGCCCTCTAGTGGATGAAAGAGTTACTGACCCTAGCAAGCGAAATTAATTGACCAATCAGAGAGCTGTCTGTTAGGTACTAAGTAAAGCAACTTCACTGATGTCAACATGCCTTGACTGTTTCGTCTAGTTACGTATGTCAAGGGCTGATGTAGAGGAAAGTGGATCGACTGTAGGTAAGTATGTACAATGTATGTGCGCGTGAGTGTTTTACATTTGTCTGCCTGTGTTATCATAAAACTCTGGTAAGTCCACACAGATCAACAATATAAAAGGCTGTCTGTAGACTTTGTTTGACATATTGGCCCATCTCAAAATGGAAATGTTCGGGCAAGTAGAGCTATCAAAAGCCCCACGATAATCACTGCTGTCGGCAATGTTTGCTCAGCTGCATCTGGAACATGAAAAGATAAGATTGGGAAGTGCATGTACTTGAATTGTTTTCAACTTTTCTACAAACGCGTGGTTTTAAATATTTTTACTCTCAAATGATCTAATAAAAATTAGAACTTATTGTCTCTGGTTTGCTGGTGCAAAACATATTACAACTTTAATCAACTACTACAAAACGTATAGCTTGCTTGATCTGTAAGGATAGAGAAATAAGGATACACGGAACATTTTTAAGCAATATAAAGACAACTGTAGAATATGAATGGCTGTGTCGAAAACAGTAATTGAGCCTTAGACCGATAGGGTGCAAAACCAGTGACACAACCAATTGATTGTCTTTGGGACAGGTTGGGTGACGCTAAGGATCCTATATCGTTGTTTCAAATAAGTGTAATTTTCTATACATGAGACTAAGTGTAATTTTCTATACATGATAAGTGTAATTTTCTTTACATGAGACAAAGCTAGTGCTAGCCTTTTCTCTGACATTAATCTGTAGAATGCAATTGTTAAAACAGTTTGACAACATACCATTTATTTGAATAAGACTCTATTTAGACCACGACAAATTCAGACTAATATCATACCACCCTTCAACAGCTGGTTATATTCCCCGTTGTCAAAAAGGCGTGACATAACCTTAGCTATGTTGTAACACCAAGCACTTTTAATATTTTATTCAGTTGATAATTATTAAATGTACCCTAACATTTACAGGGACTCTGAGAGAGAGAGAGAGAGAGAGAGAGAGAGAGAGAGAGAGAGAGAGAGAGAGAGAGAGAGAGAGAGAAAGAGAGATAAAGCCTGTGACTAATGGGAGAAAAGTTCAAGGTTACGTGGTTACGTGAGCTGAAATTCGATGCAGGTGAAGAGATACATGTCTAAGAGTTTTTTTTTTTTTTTTTTTTTGCGTTTGTAATTAAATATACCGTAATAGAGAGAGAAAATCCGATCAATGTATAAAAAAATAATTTCAACAATATACACGGAAAGCAGGGTTTTCAGATGTCATGCTGTTACCAGAAAATCTATAAGTCTGTCGCTCGTTACTGGTCCGAATGGAAATACTAGTCCAGAATTCTCTCACCAAGGTATTTTCGAACTATTGCAAATTGAAAACTGCCTCAACCGCGCGATTGACATTATTCATGTACATATTCAGTCTAATTACAATATGACATTGACAGAATTCCCATGGCTGTAAGTCTTTTTCATTATATGATCATATGATTTTCTTAGTCACCCTAGTTCAACCCACCACCTCCAACACAATTCCTAACTCTTCCCCAACCCCCTCAACTGAATTTGCCTCCAACGTAAAATGTTACTTGCTTCGCAAAATGTTACTTACTTTGTGAAATAGCTCGGCCGTTACTAGCACAATATTTTTCGACGTCATTCAGAGATGCATACCCTAGGGATGCAAGATATTGGTTGATAGTGTCACATCTCTGTCCCTCTTCATAAATACATCTCATGTTACTTATGACGTCAGATCTTTAAGTGAGAGAGAGAGAATTAAATCAGTCATAAAGAGCATACAATTGTGTTCATCTCAAATCCTATTATCCGACTTCACTGTAGTCCTCCCTGCATTGCCCTTTCTTGTTTAAAACAAAACAAAAACATAAACATCCACTTATTGTTAATTTTCGTCATCATCATAATCTTCTTCTTTTTCTTCTTCTTCTTTATTATTATTATTATTATTATTATTATTAATCATTTTAACTGAACTGTAAATGTAGAGCGTGATATAGTAGCATTATACAGATTGCGAAAGAAGTTGCGAGGCATGAATGATATGCCTCACAACAGATTAAACTTCACAAATATTCAATAATTTAGGAGAATTTAAAATATTCACACAATTGCAGGAAAACCTAAACTAATTCGATTATTCACATACGCATAAAAACGTGGATACGAAATTTCAATTGTCTCTTCAAGTGGTTTGGGCTTAATCATGCTAACGATATTTTGTCAAAAACATACATTTCCAAAAGGTTCAAAATGTGCAAAACAAATCTCAGCAATGGCTTAAAAATCTAGACATACCATATACATAAAAATACAAATGTGTGTTCCAAATTTCATATGTCTACCTCAAGAAGTTTTTGCCTAATCGTGCTAACAAGTTTGTGTCTAAAACAGTCAAAAAATTCAAAACTGTGTGCAAAATAAAGAATAACTAATTGTGAAACTTATGGAATGGTCTGAAATTCTGATCAAGTTATGTGCATATGAGTACAACCAGTATATTAAAATTCATTTGCCTACCTCAAGAACTTTCGCTCAATCGTTTTAACAAGGTTTTGACCAAAAAGTCCAAGTCCAAGAAGATTAATAATGAGTCATCTACAAATGGATACAAGTGGCAAGCAGTGGGGGCATAACAACATCACGAGTGTGAAAAAGATGAGGAACTAACATTTGGAATTGAAAAGACATAAGCAAGAAAGTATAAATGATATCGAACAAAATCGGAATTGGCATCTAGATTGCTAGACGATCCAATTATTCTGATAAATTCCATGGTTCACATGTCTTTACAAAAACTTAACACAGATGTATGTGCAGTCTACTTGAATTTTGTCCGGATTCCCTTCAACGAAATTCTGGTGCAAGTAGGCACCACTGGTGTTTGTAAATACATATCGACGTTACATATGAACTAATACACGAAAATTTAAAAACCTCAATAGAAACACTTTGTCTTTTTTCAAAACAAAATTACAGCTAGAACATGGTGCAAGTATGTTTAAATTGCATACTAGTAATAAGCAATAATCTATATCTTACACTCTTTTCATACATAAGAGTTGATTGAATATAACACAAGCATCGATACCTGCAAACGAACTGAACAATATTTTCAGATGAAACTCTGTTGAATGAATCAAGAAACGTCTGCGAACACTGGAGAAGCTTTTGTTGATCGCAGCCATGGGAACAATCTGCAGGCAACAAAGCTGAGAGGGAAAGAAAATAGGAATTGATTTGTTAAAGATTTAATAACGATTTGTATTGCTGTATATGTTAATGAAGTATTGGCATTGTTTTTATTTCTTTGAATACATGCTTATTTCATTTTCCTTTGAGAGTCATATAATAAATTTGCATGTGCTAAATATTCACCCTCATTAAATAAAGTTATTATTATTATTATTATTATTATTATCTGCTTCAAAAACAGAAACTTTACTCTGAAAATCGCTAAATCTTTAAATCTTTCAGGTTTGTGGGATCGTCTCGCAACAGTTTTGTCTCTACCTCCTTCGCAAGTGGCCACAATATCATTAACAATAAAAGAGATCTTAATCAGATTAGTGGTATAATTAGTTCGGTTGAAACGCATGCTTAGAAATACTTAATGTCGAATCTGAATCTGAATATATATATATATATATATATATATATATATATATATATATATATATATATATATATATATATATCAAACAATTTTATGAAATCATTCGAAACGTGTTTAACCCAATTTTGTTGAATGCTTGTGAAATTTGGGGAGATTCATAATGCAGATGCAGTTGAACGTATTCATTTGAAGCTGAGGAAATCTGTATTAAATATAAATTTGTTTATTTGTAATGTCACTGTGTAGAGGAAAAGCGATTTATTGCCACCGAAGTTAAGTAAGTATAGTCAAATATTGGTTTGAACAAAAAGTAGTTGCAACGTGATATTGAAAATTTTATATAATGATTTGTATAAGTAATGATTTGACATTATTAATACAATAATATTAATTAAAAATCAATCAATTAACGAGAGAGAGAGAGAGAGAATTAAATCTTTCTCATATCATTGTCCTCAGACAAAAACATTCAGTAGTCAAATATCTAAGAGCACAGGTACTTGTGAAATATACATCAAATCTTACCAAAAGTCAAAACTGTTACGATGTGTGTCAGCTTCATACTTGCCGTTGTGCTTGCAATCCCCTTAAAAGCTCTGCTCATCAAGTTAAATCCTTTTTATACTGGCGATGAGAATATTACGTGTCATCATTCCACGAAAAGAGGAATATGCAATCCATATTTGGTTATATATATTTGTCTCTAGATCATAGGTAGTGTTCCGCATTTTCGGGTTTTACCGATTTTCACCATTAAATTACCGGGGTTTTTTTTAAATAAAAGAATTTGTTTTTTACTAATTTTACACCCGTTTGTCAATCCCCCAATATTTGTTTCGGGTAATTTATTTTGTTAAACACTGACTCCTTACGAGATTGTTGCTTTGTGCAACTATGAGATTGAAGCAGTTCTGTCCTGTAAAACCACAGAACAGACACAGAGTGGTGGTCGCAAATCAAACAACGTTTGATGTTTCCCGACTATTCCGTCTTTTCTGTTTGGTTTGGTGCTAAAGCTAAAAAAAAAAAAAAAAAAAACTATAATGTTAATATTAATGTGTTGTGTTTCCATATATTATTTTTTCTCTCTCTCTTTATCTCTCTCTTAATAAAAGAATACCTGAAAGCATCAGAATGAGTTTAGCACTGAGTACGCTCATGCTTGTTGGGGCGCTGTTGTGTTATACAATTAATAACATGAGCTGAATACATATTGGTTCTCTGTGAGATAGACACGATCATCCCCCATCTTTGATTTATGTTACAGAACTTTGTTGATATGACGGCAGCTCAGAATAGACATTTAATTTACCCATTTTAAGAACGCTTTTTAATTATTTCTTCTTTATATCTTCCCTTATTTAACTCGTACTTGCAGATTCCTCCTCTCATTGAAACATGTAAGTCGAGACTTTTTCTTGGCTTTTGTGTTTAGTGTTTGTTTTGTGGATGTAAGTTGTTTCTGTCCCTGACGAAGAGATTGATTAGCCCGAAACTTTGGGAAACTCTTTTGTATTTACCCCGTTATCAATTTTTGTTTATATATATATAGTCAGACACGAAGTTAATGCCTACATCTACCACGCCACACATATTTATATGTTATATTTCTACATTAGAAATAGTTCACGTCAAATATTTTACGTAATATTATTCACTTTTGTAAAATCATACTTATGTATTTTAAAATATGGATATGTTTTTACTTAGTTCGTGCATTTTTATTCCATAATATATATTTTTTTCTTGAGAAAAGTTGAGCACTATGGTATTTTGGGAATTTAGTTCGACATCACTAATCGTCACACACTAGTTGTGCAATAAGGTTTTACTTTTTCCCTCCGGTCTATTTTGGGGAAATTTCTTGAAAACTTGTCTAAACAATGATATTTTGGATAAGACACTGAGTTAGTCAACGCTTCTCCTCCCATATCTGTTGAAGGATTATATTTGAACTTTGTGGAATATATATATATATATATATATATATATATATATATATATATATATATATATATATATATATATATATGTGTGTGTGTGTGTGTGTGTGTGTGTGTGTGGTTGGTATAAATGCAGTAAGGTTTAGTTTTATTCCTCTAGCCCATTTCGGGGTAAATTTCTTGAAACATTTTCAAACAAAGGTTATTGTGTGAGTTTAGTTCGTCATCGCCTCTTCTCATACACTGGTTGGAGATTTATACTGAAATTTTGTAGGCTCGATATATGGTTGGTGCAGATGTCCGGAAAGGTATGAATGTTTCACCCAGCCCATTTTTATGGAAATTTATTCAAAAAACTATCACGAAAAAGGGTGTTTTGAGAATTCAGCTCGTCATATCTTCTCCTCGTACACTGGTTGGAGGATTTTATTGAAAATGTAGAGACTAGATGTAGTTTGTCAAGACACGCATTAGGATTTTACTTTTATTCTCTGGCTCATTTTGGGGGAAATTTCTTGAATAATTATCAAAGAAAGAGGCTATTGGGGAATTTAGTCCCTAATCGCTTCAACTCCCATACTGCTCGGAGGATTGTATTAAAAGTTTGTTGGCTAGATATGCGATTTGGGAAGATGTGCAATACAGTTATAATTTTTCCTTTTGGGGAATTTTTTTTTTTAATTGTAAAAAAATGGGAATTTTTAGTGTTTAACTTGTCATTGCTTCTGTTTTGGGGGATATTTTTTATAATGAGCACCTACAAAAGATTTTTTTTCAACAACGAGTCGCGCAGTGTCCTCTGTGATACATCATTCATCAGATGTAACCGTGATTTGCCGATCTTACCACACAAGTATAGTAATTTTGCCAGATATTAATATTAGGGTCTATGGGAATTTAATTATTTGTCTGTGCCCTATTAGATTTTAGACATATTTAGTATACATCTTGATTTTGATGAGTCCTTGGCTGGGCTTGACTGTCTATGTTGCTGCATTACATGTTTAGTATGATGCAACATTATCTCTAAGCGAGTCATAGCCCCTGACTGTCTGATTCACACACTTTCATATCAGCGCAATAACTTCCTTAATTCATATTATATTTCAAGTTAATTAGATATACATCTGTACATTATTAAGACCTTGGCTAAGTTAGATTTGTCAGAGTTCGATCTGTTTTCCACGCAATTATTATCTTAGTTATTCTTTGCTTTCAAGAAAGATGCATATGCAGCTGTATATTAATGTAATAATGTCAGCTTTCTACGTCACTATTTAGTAGAAGTATGGCTGCTAAATGTTGACGCAAATAATTTTCCTTCAGCACAGTAACTCTGTTAATCATGTTTCAAGCACATATTGCCTGCAGTTTCATATTGATGAAATCTCACCTTGGTTCGATTTTCAATATTCTATTTCATCAATACTTCTTTTACAATTGTAATTGAGCCAATTTACTATATCACAATCGTCATCTAGGTCTTTCTCCAACAAACTACACCACACACACACGCACACACAAACACTACTAAGCGGGGAACATCAGTGCCTGAAACTACACCACACACACACGCACACATAAACACTACCAAGCGGGGAACATCAGTGCCTGAAATTCGCTTCCTTAAAATAGACTTATAGGGGAAACATAGGAATGATATAAACCACCTAGAGTTAAATTAGAATAAGGTTTAAAGTTCATGCGATTGTGCTGTCATTATCAAATAGCTTTAAAAAAAGAAAAGAAAAATCAAAACCCATTATAAAGCAAATTAGTTCACTTTTTGAACATATAAACAATGATTTGACAAGAAAATTTATTTTTTTACGAAATGTATTGTTGTCATAAAGCCGTGATCATTGTATATGACACGACCGTCAATGTTAATGAAGGGTGATTGAACCAGAAAAAGATAAAAATAACAATAGCATATAAGTTATACAAGCTCTCTCTCTCTCTCTCTCTCTCTCTCTCTCTCTCTCTCTCTCTCTCTCTCTCTCTCTCTTACACACACACACACTTCAACATATCGTTGTATATTTCTGGTATTGGAAGTACATTTCCTATCGAGGTTTTTCAGTAGGATGTAAGTTGTGTTTTCCCTTGACGAAGAGCTTGTTTAGCTCGAAAATGTTGGGATACTATTTTGTATTTGCGCCGTTATCGATATATATATATATATATATATATATATATATATATATATATATATATATATATATATATATATATATAGATATAGATATATAGTGAAACTCCCCAGAACCGAAACTTCATGATACCGAAATTTTATTTTTAAATCCCGAATACTTCCTTCATTAATATCATCATTTTTTCCCAGTAAAGCGACACCCCTCAACTCCGAATACCGATACAAAATTCGATCGCAAATATAAATTTTACGTTTAAAAAAACAAAAGAAAAAAAAACAAAAAAAACAAAAACAAAAAAACAACAACATGAAACCGAAACTTGAAAATGTACTTTAGCCTCTAAATTCGCCAGAACATATTAGTTACGGTTAGTAAGTACTGTAATAGGCTTATCTGTAAGAAAAAAAACCCGGAAAATGTCCCAAGGGCACGCGAGGTTAAAACAATACTTGATACGAAAGAGGACACATGCTAATCAGAAGTCTTTGCACCATAAAAAATAGACCCAGCTTTTAAGATGAATTATTTATAACTAAATGCTTATAGGTAAGCCATTTAAGAAAGATTATGTTTTTTGCTTACTATCTAATTGTGATTGCTGCTATTCATTTGTATACATGATCAATACAACATTGTTTCTTTGTTGTTTTTTAATTAAAGCTCAGGGCTTTATTAACCAGGCAATTGGCGTTGCTTTTGATGCTTGCCGACGAAGACCGACAAAAATGTATTCTAAAGCCAGATTCACCCAATTGATTTTCCATGGAGAAAATCATTACATACATATATTTAAGTAGCCAGAACTGTGATTTGTCTTCACTCGCATGTCAAGATGTCAGAACGACCAGCTAAGTGTCGTAGGATTGAACTATCCTTACAGGATCAACAGTCAATCATCAAAAACCAGAAATTCTATTAATTGAAAATGGCGAGGAACCACCCGGGACGGCCTCTGCATTATATAAAAGAAATTGTAAAAGCATTGGGAATAGAATGCATTGAAAACAAAAATGTCAACGTTTTCATGGATACAAGAAAGTTCAATATTGATATATGGATGCCTTTGAGAAACACAATTAATAAAGTACAAATATCAAAAACGTTTCTATATAGCAGTTTATGCTATGTAATGGACACTACTGACTTTACTAACGCACAATTTAATGCTTTTGTCAGAGTACTTATAGATTGGGGGGGGGGGGTACCTATATCAGGAAGGATACAATGTACAGGAATAAAACAGAAGGAAGAATAAGTCTTCCTACTTTACAAACAAAGAAAGAAACATATCCCTTGAGAATTAGGAGAAGAAGAAAAGAAAAATATTACCCGTGGGTAATGTTATATATTTACCTGGTGTGGATACACTTTAAAGAGCACACCAGAAATTTATAAAAAATAATAGATGTATAACAATTTTTAAACCACCCAGGAAATATGAACATATCAAACAAATCGTATTTAAATATAGGAACCATGTAAACAATTGGGGAATAGATGACAATAGGAAAGTATACTACGCTTTAAGAGAAATTGAAGATAAGAAAAAACGGAATAAAACAGAGTTAGAAGATATTATTCTAAAATGGAAGAAGATATGGGAAATGTGGTCAGAAATACAGACAACATATAAACAATGTAATGTTTTCATACCTGCACAACGAATGGTTAACGGGCGAATATACATATGTTGGGCATACGATAAGCCACATAGCACCATACTCACTGTGTGGAAGGGGAATTTATTGAAGATAAAAACAAAAAAAAAACATTTGTCAATGTATAAAAACCGAACCGCTAAAGTAACCTGTAAAAGATCTAATAAACACTGAATCCGGAAACTATAATGGGACTCGTTACTTTATACAAACTATAATGGGACTCGTTACTTTATACAAACTATAATGGAACTCGTTACTTTATACAAACGGGCTAGATAAGATCGATACATATTATAAGGTAGTTAACTACATACTAAGTGTTAACAAACAATGCAAGGGAAAGGTTAAGCTATTTTTTTTTTAAATTATATTTTAAAAAAAATAATGCCAACCCCTCTTTTTTCAAGCACTATACAATAAATAATACTCTCTAAGAGTATGTATACTGTATGCATCTCTCACGTCATATGTTTATCATGTGTGGTGAGTCTGTTTGTTTATAACAGTGTAGTATGTTAGATGTGTTTGACGGCAAATGTGAGTTTGTCTCTCCTCTAAATGAAATGCCGTAAGGGAGTCCTGTGTTAAATAAGGTCAGAAATTTACAGGGACAAGCGGGAAATTAACAATAGGTCTCCATTTTGAAAGGTATGTTTTATAGGACTTACGGTACTAATTCAACTCCCATAGTAAACCTATGGAAACATCATGATATTAAAAATTCAATAACTTTAAATTTCTAAATGCTCATGATCAAACCGACATTTATCAGTATAGACTAATCCTTGATGCAAGCTTCTCTGTTAAGAAAACCACATAGGCCGAAGCATATTTTGGATCTACATGTACATGAAACATGTGTTATCCATTCTGCACCTAATGAATCAGGTGCTACTGTTGTTATTAATTGTTCCTAAGTCATGTCTATAAAAATACTACAACTGCATCAATAGAATCTTGTCTCTATTTTTTTAGGTACAGATAGGATAAGCTCTCAAAATAATATTTTACTAAAATTTACTTTTCATTTTACATTTTACTTTTTATTATTAACCAATTATGGACCACCAAACCCGTATATACTCTATTGAAACCCATTTCTAGACTGGTTCACAGTTGTTCCCTATAGTTAGTGCCGCGAGTCCTGTAACAGTGTAGCATGAGACGACGGTCTTCATTGGAACTCTAATAATTTTATGGTTATGCTCTGTTACAGTTATTACCAACTGGTGGTGTTAAATGGGTTTCTCCTAATAAATTACCAGCTAATATTAACAATATACTAGATGACAGTGAAAAAGGTTTCATTAATTAATGTGATTCAGAACATCCAGAAAAATTACATAATGCATACAATAGTTACCCACTAGCTGCTAAAACAATGCGGGTTCAAAAAGAATGGTTAAGAGAATATCAAAATGAATTACCTGAAATATTAAACTGTAATATTACCAACTGTGATAAATTAGTACCCAACTTAAGGAAATAAGGAAACATATGCCGTACATTATCATAATTTAAAATTACATTTGCAGTTAGGCCTAAATTAACAAAAATTCATAGAGTATTATAGGTGAAATGCAAAGCATGGAAGGTACCTTATATTGAATTAAATACAAACCTGTGAATATGAGCTAAAATTAGTTTGTAAAGGACTTTTTCGAATTAATGAGTTATAGTGTGTTTTGGAAAATATCAGAACAAGAATTGATGCTGAATTAGTTAGAACAACAAACACTGATAAAATCAGAAAAATGGTTGCTGACCTAGAAAATTATTAAATTCGGACCTAATAGCTATTCATCGTATTAAAACTAAATTATTCCTTAATAAATCAATATACACAGGTATCAGCATACTCGACTTGAGTAAACTTTTAATATATAATTTCTATTATAATAAACTACAGTCGGTTTAGGGTAATAATATTGAATTGATTTATACCGGCACGGATAGTTTGATAATATTAATCAAAATCATGAAGGTTTATGAAGATATGAAGAAAAATCTTGATCGGTAAGACACATCAGATTACCTAAAAATAAAAATAAAAATATTCATTCATTGTATAGTGAGATGAATTTTTAAAAAAAAAACACGTTCCTGGGAAATTTAACGATGAGTGTAACGGAAAACCCATTGATGAAGTGGATGGATTAAGATTGATGAAGTGGATGGATTAAGATTGATGAAGTGGATGGATTAAGATTGATGAAGTGGATATATTAAGAGAAAAATGTACAGTATTCGGATTGAAGAAAACGGAACTAATACAATTGGAAGTAATATCTTAGAAAATACATAAATAAATAAAGCAAAAGGTGTTTCAAGACCTATGGTAAAAAAAGATTTAACACTTCAATTTTATAAAAACTCCTTATTTGAGAAAAAAAAAGAAGGAAGCAAGTGAAATGAAATGTATCATATTAAAAGTGAAAACCATGAGATTGGGCGTTTACAAAATGAATAAACTTAGTTTGAGCCCATTCAATACGACACGCTATATCAATGAAGATGGAATAAATACATTGGCGAACGAGCATTATAAAGTCAAAAGCGAAAAATAATGTTTATAAACAGAAAACAAAGAATTTGTTTATTCATCAGCAAAAATATTTAGCAATAAAAATAAAAGAAAGCAGAGTTTATTAAAATTGTACGCACAATATTAATTTTCAAAACTGTATATTTACAAGAGACCTATACATTATTACGATTTTACCACCAACACAATTGTATTTTATTATCATTAACCGCAATGCATTAAAATTATAGCAAAATAAAACAATAACATTTTTATTATCAATAGTCTTAAAAAAATTGTAATATCTTAAATAACATCTTTTGTCATTATTTGGAATACTCTTTTGAAATATAATATATAATAACCATCTTTATCACTTTTTTGAAATATAATATAGAAATAGCAACCTTCATTACTTTTTGAAATATAGATATTGCATCTTATATCACTATTTGAAATTATTCATTGAAATTATATTTTATATCACTTTTTGAAATATAATATGAAAATTGCATCGTATGTCACTATTTTAATTAATCATTTAAATTGCATCTTATATCACTTTTTGAAATATAAAATAGAAATTGAATCCTATATCACTTTTTTAACTTAATCATTGAAATTGCATCTTATATCACTTTTCAAAATATATATAATACAGAATAAACAAAGCAACAAAAATGTTCTGATTATTAGTTTTAAATGTAAAAATAAAATGTTTTGAAAACAAAACAAAATTGACGATATATAGAATTTTTTTAAAAATATTTGTTATAAAAAAATCTAAATTGTTCCATAACCCGTAGTATGCTATCGACCGAGAATGTATACAACTGGCACATGCACATATTCAGTGAAATCCGTACAATGTTTCTTGGAGAAATCTGATAACACAGCAAAGACCTTATTTACACACTGCAACAAAAAAAGCACTAAAATCTCCTGAATTAGCTAACAAATAGTATATTTGTGAACCTGTAAAACCCAACCAATTTTCGTCATTCATGCCAGATATTTGCAAGAATGCAGGAGTCCAATGTTACACTGGTCACTCACACCGTGCGACAGCAATTCAAGCTATGAGCGATGCTGCGTTTGCTACCAGAAATATTGTATTTATGACAGACCACAAGCGCGATGCGTCTCTCAAAACTTATAGTCGCAGACCTATCACTGAACAAAAAGAACGTATCAGTTTAGTTTTGGAAAATATTGCTACTGGTGGCCAAGCGTTGGCTGTATCAGCCCCTTAATCCCCCCCCCCCTCCCTTTCACTTCCGATCAAAATCTGCAACCCTCGATAAAATCTCCAATCCGAGGTTCAAACACTCTAATCGTACAGTCCTTCCTGCACTCCAACACTCAACTCTGTAACATTAGAAAACTCAATGGACCTTGGTAGGTTTTAGCACTGATGCTCATTACATAAAATTAAAGTTGTTGCTGTTGCTGTGTACAATTTATTTCATTGTTATCCTTATTTGGTAAGGGAATACTTCCTTTTTCATGTTTCTCTGTTTTTCAATGATAAAATCTCAAATTTTAGTTTTGCTTTGAAACTGAGTTTGCACAATCGTTATATCAGCTGTTATTAGTCAAGGTCATGGTCATATGATGCAGAGGCAAAGATCTGACTAAAAATAGACAAGAATGTCTTTTTTAAATTTTTTTCTTTTTTTTTTCTTTTTTTTTTTAAAAGTGAAATGTGTCGAAACCAAGGGCAGCGAATGCCAAACATGTATAGTATAACGTTTCTCAATAACATAATTATAATCCTCGTGAATCTTTTGTTGTGATTTTGTACGGGATAATTATTCTGTCGCCACGTGAAGAGACCAATAAAAAGAAATTAAGTCCTACCTAAAATCACATTTCTGTTGATGAAATCATCTTATTTGACAACGGAAAGAAGTAAAATTGGAATTATAAGGACTAAAATGAACATGGTTGAGTATTTATCGAAGTGCAATTTTACCTAATCCCTCACACAATTTAACATAAAGTCCTTCGGACTTTATTTACTTTGTGAGTGATTAGGTAAAATTTAGATTATAATAAATACTCCACCATGATCGTTTAATCATATAATAGCAAGACTGCAAATTCTGGAGTTTGCCGTACTGGTTTTTATTCAATTTAAATAAAATAAGGGATGCTGAATTTCTTTCAAACATCTTTAGCAGAAGACATTTCTCAAGAATCAGAAACTGTGCAAAGTTGAAAACAACAGTCTGCCGCCGTGAATTAATACTCAGTTCCAAAAATCCTATTGACAATAATTATATAATAACTTACATTTATATCCCTGCATTACCAAAAATAGATGTATGGATGGATGTGTTGGCGTTTAAAGGCATCTAAGCACAATAATAGCTATATGGTGCCAGTTAAAAGTAAAGTTCGAAAAAGGTAAAAATGAAGAATTGCACAAAACTTTAGGAAGATAAAGCCTTCCAAATAAATGCAAGCATTAAGTATACAAGATAAAATATACAAGATAAAGATTTTAAAATTTTGTAAAAGGTGTATGAAATAAAGGCTAAATGTAAAACAGCGTTGGGGACATTGTGATACGTTCAGTCTGTCCATCCATCTGCAGTTCTTTATACACCGCTGGGTGGAGATCCACTAAACTTATTAGTTATCTTATCCTATGGTTGAACATCTTGGAGATATGTATCATTTGGATCTTCTCACCTTTTGAGGAAGAGGGAGTCAAAAATCAAATATAAAAATATTAAATGACATTTTTAACGATTGTTTTGACCAAACCTTTTGTATGCAGTCACATAATATTAGTAACGGAATTTTGTATTCTAATGCATCGGTCCATGCAGTGCTTGATTACCCAATAGGCAGACTAAGCACGTGCTTAGGGCACCAGCAAAGCAGGGGCATACAAAAATGAGAAATTACGTCATTTTTAAAATTTTAATTTACATATGGGAAGGGGGCACAATAATCTTTTCAGTGCTTAGGGCCTCTAAAGGTCTTAATCCGGTCCTGTCCCTAATAATAACAGTATGTCATTGTGACCCATATTTCCCACCTCCCAGAGTTAGCTTAAATTTTGTGTTATTTGTACGGCCTGGATGTACCGAGAATGGCGGATGTTTTGAATGTGTGCGTATCATTGATCAAAAGCCTTGTTTGACATGGGCTTCGGTAACAGATTCCTTAGAAAGTGATGACGTAATGAAAAGAGGTACAGATCTTTTGAGACGGACATATGATGTCTAGTTTAGACGTCCATTCATCCTCTACACGTGCTTTTTCTCGAACGGTAGTGACGAGCACCTCCATCTTCCTATTTTCGTTGTAAAACTATTTTATATGCTTCATATAAAAACGAAACTTATTCATGAAATATAATCATTAAATAATAGCACTTCCTTAGAAAATACTGTTTTAGAGTTACTAGAGTCAAAAAAGAAAAATTTGAAAAAAGTAAGACAAGGTAAACTGTGAGGAAGTATCATCCGGTCCAAGGCAAAATGGGCTGAGGAGAGGGAGAAACCAGCAAGATACTTTTGCCACCTAGAAAGTAGAAAATATGTGACATGAACAATTACAAAAGTAATTAAGGACGAAATTGAAATTGTAACGAATCGATTTGATATCCTTGAGAAGTTCAATATTTTTATGAAAAACTATGTAAAAAGGAAAATGAGATACAGGACAAAGATTTAAATGATCTTCTTCAAAATTAAAATATTCATAAGTTAGACCAAGATCAGTCTTCAAAATAGAGGCGAAAAATGCCCAGAAAGAGGCTTTAGATTGTCTGTTATGTATTAAAAGAAAATCCTTGATCAAATTGTTTCACGGCAAAAGTTTTAAAAATCTTCTAGATTGATATTGTGCAATTTGTAGTCAAACAATTAACGGACCATCTAATAGTGGATCTTTTTCAACGGTTTGTCGACAAGCAAATATAACTTGTATACCTAAAGAAGATAAACAAAAACAGTATTTACAAAACTGGCGCTTTATATCATTACTTATTGTCTACAAATCAGCATCAGGATGTATTTCCAAAAGAGTAAAATCGGTACTGAATGATATAATATCTGATGACCAAACTGGTTTTGTTAAAGGAAGATATATTAGCGAAAATACAAGGATTATTTATGATATAATGCATATCACTGAAGAATTACATCTACCTGATATCTTGTTGTTAATTGATTATGAAAAAGCTTTTAATTCCATTTCAAAGAAATTCATTCCTAATGTTCTAACCTTTCATAATTTTGGACCGATGATAGGACAGTTGGTAAAACTTGTTTTTTGTAAGATCTCTTCAGGAGTGTGTCAGAATGGTTCTATATCTCTTTTCAGTGGTTTTAGAGGCTGTAAACAGGGTGACCCACTATTTCCATATCCTTTTTTTAATATGTGGAGACATTTTGTCAATATTATCAAAAAGCATTAAGAATATAAAAGGTATTAAACTGAAGGAAACAGAATATTTACTCTTACAGTTTGCAGATGATACTACTGTGTTTCTTGACAGATCTTTCGAATCTCTTAAATCTTCCAGTGATGTATTAAATTTATTTTCAAGGATTTCAGACCTGAAACTAATATTAACAAAACAAAAGCTGTCTGGATAAGAAGTAAGAAGTATAGTGCAGAAACCTATCATCATAGGTTAAAAGTGCAATGGATTCCTGAATTTACTATATTGGGTATAAAGTTCTCAGTCGACTTAAATAAACTTGTACAGGTAAATTTTGAAAGTAAAACACGCATGATAAATAAGTTTCTGAAGAATTGGGCAAAATGAATTCTAACATCAATCGGTAAAGTAACATTTTTGAAAACCTTAGTGATTCCAAACTTAAACCATTTGTTCATCTCCTTGCTGCCCCCACCCCTCGCAAAATTATATAAGCGAATTGAATAAAATATTGTTCACATTTATATGGAAGTCAAAAGGAGATAGAATTAAAAGAGAAATTATGTTTCAGAACATCTACAAAGGAGGGTTAGCACTGATAGACATTAAACTATTTATATTAGCTCAAAAAATAAGTTGGATTCGTAGAATTCTTACCACTCGAAGAACATTTTTTTTACTTGTTTGAATTTGAAGTATGCGAGATCAAAAACATTGCCATATTAGGAGATGAATATACAGTTAAATTATCAAAGGACACAAACAATATGTTTTAGCGTAATGTTTTATCAGCTTGTAGCTTTTAATAGAAAGAAAAATACCTTACACAGAAGGAGATCTTATCTTGTGGATGAACACACTAATAGCAGTAAACAAAGTACCTATCACGCACAAGATATGGATTGAACGTAATATATATATATATATATATATATATATATATATATATATATATATATATATATATATATTAGTGATATGCTTGCGTATCAGAGAGGTTTTCTTGAATTTGAAAGCTTTACAGCAACGTACGGCATCAATACAAATCTTTTTGCCTTTTAAAGTGTCATTAAGACTATAGAGTCATTATGTAGAATAATCACCCTAAAATTTAGCACATTCACAAATTCCAGACCTTTTATCCCTCATTGATTAAAAAGTATTCTTCACAGTGACAAAGGTTGTAAAGATTCTTTTATAAATCACTTTTGAACTTGAATGTTTCACAAACCTGTAAAAAAAAACTGCAACTTTACTAGTGACAAGTGGCCAAATATATGTTAGAACGTATTTAAAGTAACAAAAAACTCAAAATTACAGTGATTTCAATATCGTGCTATACATAGAATTCTACAGACGAATACATTTTTTGCATAAAATACATGCTTATGATACTGATAAATGTACCGTCTGTAATGGTTCACCTGAAATAAGTGTGCACTTTTGGGGGGAACGTAATGTTGTTGATAGGTTACGGAGTGATGTTTTGCATTGGATTCGAGATGTACCAAAAATAACACATGTACAGTACTCGCGTGGAAAACTTTTATATTGTATTCCTCTTCTTACCAAGTACTACATATACACACAAAAGATGACAAGAGACATACCTACATGAAATGGCCTTAAACTTTTCTTTAAAGAATATTATATATTAAGATATATATATATATATATATATATATATATATATATATATATATATATATATATATATATATATATATATATTGCAGTCAAATCGGACAGGAACGAAAGCTTCATGATAATTTGGCAAAGAATGGGAAACATTACATCTTTCCAAACATAGATGACTTTTGTATTATACTCTATATACGCAAATTTTAAGATAAATTGTAACACTGAACTAGATTTATTATTTAGGATCAATGTTGATGAAATGTATGTGAAACAAGCGTAAGGGAGAGGACCATCGTGTTGTGATAACGTTTAGTCCAATCCTAGTGCCAGTTTGTACATGAAACAATAAAATGTATATAAACAAAAATAACCAAAAAAAGCTGTTACATGTACAGAAAACATCTCCTCGCTACACTCGCTCGGTTAACCTGTACACGCGTGCAAGGT
Source organism: Margaritifera margaritifera (assembly GCA_029931535.1). Classification (NCBI taxonomy): domain Eukaryota; kingdom Metazoa; phylum Mollusca; class Bivalvia; order Unionida; family Margaritiferidae; genus Margaritifera; species Margaritifera margaritifera. The sequence goes on from JAQPZY010001076.1 coordinate 147,765, forward strand.
TCGCAAGCAACTTGAAGAAACACGACATGTCCAGTACGTAATACTTTCAATCAACCCTGCTCAATAAAATATAAATAGGTCATATGATGCATGGCTAGAAAAATTACGTTAGAGTTTGGTCGGATTTGCACATCGATATTTGTCAGCGTTTTCTGAACACAACATTATGAAGATGGTTATTTGCAATCATGGTAGCATCGTAATAGGTATTAACGGTATGCACAATAGTTATTACAACTGGAAGAAACATAGCTAAGGAGCTAAAAACTCGCAGATCATCTATATGCAACTATTTCTATACTTTCTTCATACAAGTATTACAAAAGAGGTAAAGTGTACATAATGCACTGTACTGTACCAATTAAAAGACGGATTTTTTGTATTGCTTCCGTTTTTGTGCGTTACCTGATAGATGTTGAATGTAAGCTGGGAATTTTGCTCGTAAAATACTATTTTTGGCAATCTGTTGAAACTATGTGTGCATAGTAGAACATGGCACTCCAATTTCTAATGTTGAACAGTTTTCTGTTTCTAAATATGTTGAAAAAAATGCATATTTATTTTAAAGTACCAAGTGAACAATGTCACTGTACGGTTTGGAAAACCCAAATGTTTTGCTAGTCGCCGGTTTGATCCAACTTGTGTGTCCGGAGTTGTAGCCATTTCCAGTAATTTCTTATTACTATTCTAAGCCATTTAAGGAATTAATATGTTGCAAAATTCACTTTTGGTCAGCCAGGACAGAAGGTATATTGTGGACAAAAATCATTGGGCAAGAAGTTTATTTTTAATTTCTTAAAATTAGTGTTGCTATAAAGATTACACATTTAAAAACTGTATCGTTTTGTCATTTGGAAGTGAATTCATTTTGATACTTTATACCACCCTAAAGTTTCATTTCTTTTTTATCGTTGAATAGTTTCTCATTTACTCTATTGTATATGCTAAAAAAGAAAGATTACATTGTCTTCCAAAACAGAGACGATGAAGCGCATTTCAAAATCTTTACGCTAATGATTCTTACAACATTAGATCCTGCGCTATATTGTCCATGGTAGACCCTTAGCGGGAATATTTTCAGTCTACGTCATATATAGGTTTAGTGCATACATGCATAACACAGGCTCTGTGGTAATGTTGGACTCGGATAGTGCAATGAAACTTTTAATGACTTCTTTTACAACACGTACATTTTTGTTCCGCTTTGCAGGAAGAAACATCAAAAGAAAGAGATTTAAACGTCAGGGTTGTACAAGCTGGATAACCTGACACCTGGCACTAGTCCGTCAGACAAGTGCCTGACTGAAAGAGTTAACTCACGGGCATATGCAAGTTTTCAAAAATCAAAAGCCCCAATTTATTCGCAAGATTTCTGCACCGCAATATTTTCCTGTCCCGTCCTCGTCGGGGTCAGTATTTTTTGCTCTTAACGGTGTTATTAATAGCGCCCAGTCCGGAATTGAGAATTTAATATGCAACAGTATGTCTAGCTGAAATTTGACTTTCCGAATATTGGCGATAGAGGACTCGCGGTACTAATGATATGGAAGAATGGGAACCAGTCTAGGAACCAGTCTTCAAATGGGTGAACATAAAATAGAGTATATATGGATTTGGCTGGCCAGGATTGGTTGATAATGAAAGTAAGATTTTACTAAAAAGAATCTTTTGAGAGCTTATCCTGGTTGTAACTGAAAAAAAATAGAGACAATGTTTCATTGATGGAATTTCAGTTCTTTTACAGACTTGAACTTGGAAAATTCATTACTGAAATTAGCACCTGATTCTTTGGTGCGGAATTCTTAACACATGTTTCAAACACATGTAGATCCAGAAAATGCCACGGCTCATATAGTTTTTTTAATATCATGGTGTTTCCATAGGTTTACTCTGGGAGCTGAATTAGTACCGTGAGTCCTATAGAGAACAATAGTCTTACAGTGGTTATACATATGCATGTACAATTAACTTTGCTATAAATGCAAAATTCTGATTCTATTTGCAGATAAAAAGCTAAATGAATACCTTTTGTCTACCTGAGATTGATTTTCAGTGAAATATTTAAATACACTTTCAGATAGGGCAACTGTTGCCATGAAAGCGAGGGGATATGCAGTGTGTAGAGTGTGTAGATTTGCCTATGCAAGGTGGGGGTGTTTTACACATTGGTTAATACCTGTGCAATCAAATATATAACGATTAGACAATTTACCTTTTATAAAGTAATTATGGTCACCAATTTGATATTTCCTCGTTGTGTTTTGAAACATTATGCTTCAGATATTATCACTTAGATCTCTACCTCCATACTTAATGCTGATGACCCCACATTATTTTGTGTCCCATCAATTTCATGCAGTGAATGTTTTGTAACTTAATAGGATATATGACTGACGGTACTAATGATAAGGAAGAATAGGAACCAGTCTACAAATGGGTGAACATAAAATAGCGTTTATATAGATTTGCCTATCCAGGATTGGTTGATAATGAAAGTAAGATCTTAGTAAAAAGAATTTTTGTAGAACTTTTCCTGGTTTTAACTGAAAAAAATAGAGACAATGTTTCACTGATGGAATTTCAGTACTTTAACAAATCTGAACTTGGAAAACTCATTACTGAAATTAGCACCTGGCTCTTTGATGCGGAATTGAAAATACATGTTTCAAACACATATAGATCCAGAATATGCCGCGGCTCATATGGTTTTCTATACATAGAAGCTTGCATCAAGGATATGTCCATACTGATAAATATAAGTTTAATCGTGAGCATTCAGAATTTAAAGTTATTGAATTTTTCATATCATGGTGTTTCCATAGGTTTACTATGGGAGCTGAATTAGTACCATGAATCCTAGACAGTCGCTCGCAGATAAAGAATGGCTTTGTTTATCATGAATGGTATAAAATTAAGTACGTCAAATCGACGATCAGATTGTTTGTATTGTGCGAAACTCGATCCTAAACATCTGTGTGCAGTCTCCACTATTGAATTATTTTGCTCCGATTTTGTTACTGATTCAAGAGTATTCTTGTATCTGTGGAATTCTTGTATCTGAGAAATTTTTGGTTTTTTACAGAGCTAAAAGACCGGAGGATATGTGAACTGTTGCTTAATCATGATATTGTGTTTACAAACGTCTGTAGAGTTTAGGCAGGTGTAGAGATCGTATGCCTTCCACAATCAATTTAGACAGATTATGAGAAAGATAGTAAATTCAGTTGGATTTCATATAATAAAATTGAGAATTATTTACAGCTAGATACGTATTCTCTCCTGTATAATGAGGCAAGATTAGATGTCGTTTAAGAAGTTTAAGGTATTCCTGGTCACCATCTGAAAGCATCCAGGAAATAAATATTGCAAAAAGTGTCCGACAGGAAGATAATTTAGGCTCATCAAGGTGTAATATACCAGAATATATCACATTTCTTTTTTAAACATCTGATTTGAGAATGTACTAGACAAACTATCGCAGATCGGAATGCCGACAGGAAAATTTATTTTCAGTCAATGACGCGGGCATAATGGTGGCCATCATTTTTCCCGTTGGCATACAGATCAAAGATATTTTGTCTAGTTCATTCTTGAATCGTATCTGATGTAACACAATGTGATATATTCAGGTAGATCCTGTCAACCTACATTTTCTTCCTGTTGACCACGTTTTGTAATATTATTTTCCGCCTGCTTCCCGTTGGTGATTAGGAATGATCTGTGCCATGGAGTGAGTGTGTGTGTGAGTGTGTGTGTGTGTGTGTGTGTGTGTGTGTGTGTGTGTGTGTGTGAGGTGATTTGCACTAAACGTAAGGAACTCTAGTTTACATTTGATAATTTGAACAATGAATAATAACTAACAAATAGGCAAATAAAAGAAGTAATATAAACAGGTTAGTCTTTCTAAAAACAGAAAACTGCATGTATATATATATATATATATATATATATATATATATATACCAGCACACTACACATAAAAGACATTGCAGCACATTGTCAAGCACCGAAAAATGAAGAATACAAAACAGTCATAGCGACATAAATACATATGCTCCCCGTAGACAACACAATAGACATTACACTGGAAAATTAAGAAAATATGAAATAGAAAAATATGAAAAGTAAACGATTAGCCAGGATGAGTCACTTTTCCAAAGTCACTTGTCCTGGACAAGTGGCTGTGAAAAATGTGAACGGCCCTGAATTTTGAATCGTTAAACAGTGCTATGTTAAGTTAATGTGGACCCAGAATTAAAGATCAGACCTGGACCCTACATTTTTACTGTTTGAAAATATTACGCAACTTTGAATCATACTTTTTACGTTGTCTAAATTTAAAAAGTTGTATTGTCCCATAATATTTTTAGGCTATGTAAATGATCTCTCCCTTTCAGATAGATGACAAACCATTGTTTCATATACTATGTTCTTTTGTATAGAAACACAGACGCTCAAACCGAGCATTTGATCCTACAAAATGACTTAAATTTCTTGATGAATGGGCTGAAAATCTAGGGTATATGGCTCAGTACTAAAACAATGCTATCCGTTGAGCATACTTAGCAAGCCAAACCACTTCTGTATTTTAGGGTATCACACTTTTCAAAATTTAAAGAGAACCGTTACCTTGTCCTAAAAGTGTCTTAGAACATAAAATGGCGTACACACATCGACAAAGTCACCAAAAATGCTAAAACATCCAAGCTTTCTTGTAACCTGAAATATTGCCATTAAAATTACCATAAATCAACAAGCTTGGTATTTGTGCGATCAATACCAGGATATGGGCCGATTGTTTTGGACTCGTATTATGCCTGTCATGTAGACATACTAGAAAATGTGCGGCTTCAACCGGTTTGGTTCATCAGTATTGATCATACATATGCGGGCTGTGTATAACTAGGATATCAGAGAACAAAGTTGACGCCGTGAAAACAGACTTGTATTCCTCTACAATGTGGTTAGGGAATTGGTACCGGCTTTACAGTATCTTGATATCTAAACCTTTAAAACAAAAACGTTTTACTAGGCCAAAACAATTCAAAAATTTTAAAGCAGATATGTTGTAGAAATGTAAGCAGTCGGCACAAGTAGAGCATTTTACCTAGAGCAATGTTAATACTTATCAATTTTCAGAACTCTTTCCTTGTGAGAACTACAGTGGATCGGAACAACGCAGAGAAAAAATGTGGCGTGCGGAAACAGTGCAAGACTTCAAAAAAATAAATTGTCACAACGCCAAGACACAACTAAACGCCCTTACAAATCCGCTTGCCCGACCCATGGGACAAACTCAAATTCGGCTCAATCAAGTTCAAGTTTGCAAATTACTTGCCCACGGGCAAGTAAAAAACAACAACAACAACAACAAAAAAAACAATGGAGAGAGAGAGGTCATGTTCAGTTCGTAATCCTTTTTGTCCTGCAAGTATTATACTCTGCGATCTCGCCACAGTACTTATATCAGCACCTTTATTTCGCTTTGATATCCACCGCATTCTTCAATTACATAACTGCCCGCAGTTTCTTTGATCTATCGATCCTTTTGTTTCACACGATGTACTGTCAAAGTCTGTCATTTCCATCTTATAGTCAAAGTCAAGGTCAATCTCGCATTTTCTTGCGCAGACATGATAATGGGAATATTTACTATTTAAAGCAAGTTTTGACAAATAGGAAATCAAGATTTTTATTTTAACTTAACAGTTATATTTTAATCGCAATATTTGTACGTAAACAGGATTCGCAGAATTTCAGGTCCTAAACTAGCCACTAGCAGTTTGTGTGCTCCATATGAGCCCAGATTGCCTGTACTCACCAATCGGATTGCCAAAGATTGTTTTGATGCATATCGCCGATTTCGAGGTGACTAAGCAATAATTGTTTATAATATCACTTGTGAGATTTCTTTGACAGGTGCGTTTAGAAATACAAGGCACTCGTCTCTAGCGATTAGCCACCTGAATATCACAGGACACTGATATATACTTACTGTTTGTAAAATAATTAAATCTATAAAAATAAATGTTTTCAAATCATACTCAAAAGTCGGCTTGTCAAAGATTGTTTAGATGCATGTCGCCGATTTCAAGGTGAAAAATGGATGACATGGAAGTGGAAACAGACATGTGAGTGGACACAATTGCCCAGAGGAAAAGCAAAGTGTGAGTTCATTGTTATTATAGAATATCATATATTAAAGAACGATTAACATTAAATTAAGAGAGTTCTGTTCTTAATTGTTTAATTTTTCAGTTTACGGTCTTTTGCCTGAACATCTCTCTCTCTCTCTCTCTCTCTCTCTCTCTCTCTCTCTCTCTCTCTCTCTTAAAAATCTAGCCATTTCCAAACCCTTATCTACTATTTATCTGTCTATTGTTATACATGTATATGTCTTCTTTGCTCTTCTAACTATATTCTCTTTACTTCTCTGGGATAATACATGTATGTACCAACATTATTCACAGAGTCAGAAAACTTATTGCCTAGGCGAATTAATGAGGGTCCTTATGATGAACAGCTCAAGAACACTGAAAGTTCAAGACCAGAGTTTGAAATTCCTAAGATGCACAGGAAGAGCTTACAGAGGGGGCTGTCGTTTATCAAAAAAAAAAGAGGACAAATACGTGCCAACAGTATGCTTTAGTTAGAAAATGACCGAAAATCTTCAATTATCCCCTCCCCAAGTCATAGGATTACGGGGCTCTACAATTTGGATAGCTCAATCCCCGGGATTTGTCCATGTTTGTGTCAGACAAGTCCCTAATGGCAAAAGTTTAGTCTTGGGCAAGTGCAAGTTTTCAAAAATGAAAAACTCCAATTTCATGCGCAAGATTTCCGGGTCAGCATGTTTGGTTTTAACCGTATTAATAATAGTGTGCAGTCCGGAATTGAGCATTTTATATAGTTCCAACATGGCGCGATGACATTTAACTTTCCAAACATCGGCGAACGACAGTTGATCGCAGATAAAGAATAGGTTTATTTATCATGATTGGAATAAAATAAAGTACACCAAATCGGTAATTACCGGTCTACAATTTTTTCGAAGTCGTCTGCTTCAGAGATCAAATGTGCTATTTATTAGGGATTTTGATGTGCTGAATTCAAATATGACAATTAAAACAACTGATTGGCTACTGTTTCCAAGATATTTAAGTTTTTCCATTTTACGTCTATGTATATTGTGTACATAGTAGAGTTTTAATCATAAATTGTAAACCTAGGTCTTTTCATGTGTTTATGGTTGCTTTACATGATAATATTTCACCTGTCCTGTTTATGTAACACTTTAAAAAAACAGCAAAAGGGTTATATAAGTAAAAACTATATTGAAACAAATGTCAAAAAACTATTATGTATATATAAGTACATAGTTTAGTCCTTATTCAGTGTCTACTCGGCACGTATTGGCTTGTCTCTTGTATTCATTAAATGGAGCATCTGTTGTCACTGTCCAGCAAATAGTCTGCAAGCGTTGATGTGCTCCATTTGCCCTGATAACGTTTCCCCATTGTTGCAATGTCCTGGTGAAATCGCTCGCCGTGCTCGTGACTCGCTGCTCCGCAGTTCGGTGGAAAAAAATCCAGATGAGAGTGCAAAAAATGTATCTTTAGTGACATGTTGCAACCAAGGCTTTTGTATGCCTTGAGGAGGTTTTCCACCAACTCCCTGTAGTGTTTGCCTTGTTGTTTCCGAGAAAATTTGTTGCCACTAACTAGAAGGCGTTCCATGCCGTCTTTTCCTTGCCACGCAGTGCACGGTGAAATGCATAATCTCGAAGAAGTTCACGAATCTGAGGACCAACAAAGACACCTTCCTTTATCTTAGCTTCACTTAACCTTGGAAATTGTCCACGGAGGTACTTGAAAGCTGCTTATGTTTTGTCCATGGCCTTGACAAAGTTCTTCATCAGACCCAGCTTGATGTGCACGGGTGGTACCAAAATCTTCCTTGATTCAACAAGTGGTGGATGCAGAACACTTTTCTCTCGCACGACTATCCCATTCGAAGAGAAAACAGCAGTACTTTGTGTATCCAGTCTGCAGACCAAGCAAGAGAGCAAGAACCTTGAAATCGCCACAAAGCTGCCACTGATGTTGGTCATAGTTTATGCACCTCAAAAGTTTTTTCATGTTTTCATAGGTTTCCTTCATATGGACTGCATGACCAACTGGAATTGATGGCAAAACACTACCATTATGCAGCAAAACAGCTTTAAGACTCGTCTTCGATGAATCAATGAACAGTCTCCACTCATCTGAATCATGAACGATGTTGAGGGCTGCCATCACACCATCGATGTTGTTGCAGGCACAAAATCACCTTCCATGAAGAAGAATGGGACAAGATCCTTTTGACGGTCACGGAACATGGAAACCCTAATATCACCTGTTAGGAGATTCCACTGCTATAGTCTGGAGCCCAACAGCTCTGCCTTACTCTTGGGTAGTTCCAAATCCCTGACAAGATCATTCAGTTCACCTTGTGTTATGAGGTGTGGTTCAGAGGAGGAGGATGGGAGAAAATATGGGTCATGTGACATTGATGGTTCAGGACTAGAAGTTTCATCCTCGTCTGACTGAAATGAGAATGATTCTGGTGCATCAGGAATCGGTAGTCCTTCTCTGTGGGGTACTGGGCGTATAGCTGACGGAATGTTTGGATAATGCACAGTCCACTTTGTCTTCTTTGACACACCTTTCCCAACTGGAGGTACCATGCAGAAGTAACAATTGCCGATATGATCTGTTGGCTCTCTCCAAATCATTGGCACTGCAAAAGGCATAGATTTCCTTTTCCTGTTCAACCACTGGCGATGATTTGTTGCACAAGTGTTGCAGCATATGTGTGGGGCTCACCTCTTGTCCTGATCTCCAATTTTGCAGATAAAAAAAGGTGATAGTCTTTCTTAACCATAGTGGTTATACTGCTCTTTTGTGATGCAAAAGTCACTTCACCACAAACATAGCAGAAGTTATCTGCATTGTTCACACAAGTACGAGGCATCTCTGCTTACTTTGGCTAAACAGAAATGTGACCCTTTGCAAAATCAAACACTGACAAATAAGAGAGCACGACATTGTATGATTTGTAGATCTGATATAAGGCTATTTCTTCAGCAGAGTGATGTAAGCTTAGTTATGATTGCATCATCCATGACTTCTAGGAATAACATGATGCAATTCATATCATGTACGACGCAATATCAGCTTCAGATTGCATCATTCATTGTTTTGAATAAAATGCAAGTACTGTCCAAACCCAGTCATAGATTTATTCATAGATCCAGTCAAAGATGTATTTTAGTCATTTCTGGTTTAACGTGAGATCCCTTCCCTTTATAACTCACTTATCCTCTGCCATTCCCAAGTCAAGGGTCGTGTATACTGATCCAGTATAATACTAATTAGTGATCCCAGTAATTTGTCAAAACAATGATTATCAACAGAAATCTATATCCGTTCAACACGAAGAAACAAAATCAGAATGCTAGCGTGGCTGAAGCACGGGAAAGATATTAGTTTTGTCGAAATTGTTTGTTGTTTCCTTTAACGCAGATTGTTCTTCTTTGATAAAATCCGTGTATACCCTTCGCACATGTTAAACTCGTAGATTAAAAGCATATTTTATTTTGAATCAAGTCCTCAGTTATAATTTCCTCCATTCGGCTACGTCGGTACCCCCAACTCTCGCTCTCTCTCTCTCTCTCTCTCTCTCTCTCTCTCTCTCTCTCTCTCTCTCTCTCTCTCTCTCTCTCTCTCTCTCTCTCTCTCCTAGGGTTACAACAAATGATACATGTACCAAAAATGTATATCTTCTAAATGAAACACGTTGTTACGATGTTGTAACTTATGAAAATACATAACATCTGCACATCGTGAACTATCAGAGTGATCATTTTTCGTATGATAAGGTACCAGAGCTATTATGTGTAGCTATGTGTACATCGCAAAGGACCCTGATCACCATAATTCGCTCAGCAGGGCCTTACAAAGAGGAACTTATATTGGTAAACCACAATTAGTAGAAAGGGCAATAAGTGAAAATAGATCATTTGAATGATGATGACGTGGAATGCTGGAAATCAGACTCATTCATGGTCTTATGCTTATAACGGTATATGATGACTTTTATTTGAAATCCTACATTATTTAGTAAAGTTATGCTGCGGAAACCAATCAGTGAGCCACAGGTCTTCAAAATGATACTATGGAACTGTGGAAATTAAACTCGTATAAGGCCTCGTCAGTAGCAAACTGCGTGCAACATTTCGTTGATATCCAACAATCATTGGAAAAGTTATGCCGTAGAAACCTAAGTGAGGAGGAACGACTACCAAGGGCCATAATTCCTGTAAATGATGTAGTAGAATACTGAAAATCGAATTTTTACAATGTCTTATCAACATAAAACTGCATAAAATTGTGAACTGAAATCCAACAGACCTTCTAAAAGTTATGCTGCGAAACCAAAGTCAAGAGGACAGGTAATCACGGGGCATAACTCCTGTAAATGATCTCGTGCAAGAAATCGAACTCAGTAGTATATATTTTGAAAGTCCTGGGGCAACAGTAAATATCAATACGACTGCACAGCTAAATTAATTGTTATAAAATACATTGAAAACTTCCAAATCCAGTACTTCAAAAATTATTAGTGCTCAGACAATGAAGACTGTTAGTAAACACAAAATGATAGTTTGAAAATGTTACTCATCGTAAATGATGATGCAAAGCTACTTTATAGCAAACTCAACAATTCTCAAAGAAGTGATTGAATTACTTTACTAAAAGTAACAATGTCTGTATCAAGAGATAATTTGTTTGAAAGTGGATAAAAGCTAGTTTTGTTGAAAATATCAAGAGGACCTTTACATTTATTTCTCTAGAATTTCACTCAAAAATGTAGAAATGACACTATAAATTATGTATTTTTCCCCAGACACAAGTTTTTACTATGAACAATCTTAACTCATCCATAAAACCGTCTGTTAATAAGAATTACCACAAAATTCACCAAAATCAGTCAATATTAGAGAAGTTTTAACACTTTATGGAGGCAGCAAGGAACAGTGCACATTTTCCAGTCTGTTGATATACACAATTGAAAATAAAGCCAAGGTTGAATGCTCGCAAGAGAATCTAACCAAAACATTCTCAAAGAGTTGAACTTGGCAGACAGCCTGGAAAACGTTCAGAGCAATTTAAAAAGCCGAAGCTAAGCGCTTAAAGAAAGGACGGGATGACTTAGAAACATCGCAAGATGCAGCAAGCTCACTACGTGAAAGAAATTATACAAATTTGCAGTGCTTAAAACAAAATTGTGCCGAACGCAGAGCGTCCGTGTGCCAAAGACACCCCTTCGGCGCACGTGCAGAGCACGGTCTATTATTTAATAGTTGGTGGTGTAGCTGTTTTACCTGCTTTGTTTTTTTCTTTCTAACAGTGAAATGTATTTATTTTACAGAGTCTTTAACATACAGTTGAAAAAGATGTTGAATCTGATTGAAGTTCGTTGACGTTTTCAAGAGGTATTACAGGCTGCACAGTTAATAATATATTATCAACTAAATCACACTAGCAAGATAAAAACATGTCTGTATCTTATAAACGGCGAAGCCTAACCCAATTCTAGAAATTCTTTCAGTTTCCCTTTTCGTTTCAAGTAATAAATAGCATAGCGTTTATCCACAGACAAGCGTCAATTTAAACAAAATATACTAATAGCTCTATTTAACATGCAGAACTTAAATCTGCTCTTACAGTCGTCTACAGCAAGCGCTTGAAAACGTTGTTTAAGATATCAATAACTCCACCATCAGGCATGATGTTGGAAAAGTTGTAAAACTAATTCTTCTATCTTCACTTATTTCACATTTAACTACTTATAGCACATGGAGTTGTATTAGATAAAATTATTAAAGCGGTAACCAACCACAAACGTAATTAAATTTTGCACTGCTAAATACTTTAACTTTTATGACTTATAACTAGCATAGTTTTTACCTAAACACAAATGTTGACTGAAACAAAACAACAACAAAACAAATATTTCAACACAATTTATTATGTAACATTAAACTCTGCTTGCTCTTACTGTTGCCTATAGCATGCTTTTGAAGAAGCTATTGAGGTTTACAATTGGCCACTTGTTAACATAGATATTGAAGGAGATGTAAAACTGATTATTCTATATAATTTTAGCCAGTTCACGATTGACGACTACATAGTTCATAGATCACGAAAGATAAAATTGTTCCCAAGTAAATGTTTTTCATAATCAAACCCTCAGCGGTAGATTAATCAGGTAGAATCTGCAAAACTGAATGAGTGCTTCTGGATTAAACAACTGTAGCTACCTCTGTACACATGCTCTCCATTACAATATCTCTGGTGCCCGGCTACATTTCTGTTTTAAATGCGTTCCAAAGAAAACATTGCTTAGCACCTCTGAATGAAACTATAAAAAATAGTAAAGTACATGGTAAAACATCTACATAGTCAATAAAACCGGTCACCACTACAAAGTATATGCTGTCTCTTTCATATATAAACAGAAAAAATGATAAATGTTAGTATAGTTATTGCTAAAACATTTTTGTAAAACGTCCACTTTCGGCACATGACGTTTCTTAGCATAATAAATAACAACGTACGGCAAATACATTGCTCCACACAAGCAGGAAATGATAGCACACACAGAGAATACCCCAGTCCAACACATCATTATATCATAAACACCCCTAGCAGCATTAAGCCGGAACAAACTTTACAAACAGCAATACCACAGCTAACTACACATAATTTGTTTGTCGTACCAGGTGATTTTTCATCTCTTTTGACGTAATCTAAAAGGGGACACTAAGTTAGCATTGGTAAAGAATTTAGTTAGAACACTGTGGAAGCGACGATCTTTTCAAGTTGAATGACTAAACAAAATTCATGATAAACAAAGATCTGTGGATTACCCGATTCGATTTAGATTGAACAAAGCATTTTGAATCATAAATTGCAATGTTACGATCAGGGGCAGCTAACACAAAATACATTGATACTGAAGCGATGCAGTTTGCAGTGTATTAACAACATTTAGAATACCACTTCACTTCCAGAATCTAACAGATCATTGTCCATTGCATCTTGGTGTTCCTCCACTGGATTTTAGATTTAACATAACACTTGAAAAAGCCTTGGAATTGATAGAAGGTGGTCACAAGGATTATGGATAGGGAAATATTGTGTGGAATACGATACAATTACAAACATGAAACAGCATTACGTTCTCTTATGACTACATCACGATTAGGAATTATCAACATAGCAGCCAACAGCACTGTAAGGAACGTACCACTAGTTTGTCCCAGAATGAGCTTGAGGGATGTTTTGATACGGTCCAGAAAAGTGCAGAAATTAACCCAGAAAAGATTTTAAACTCAGAAATAGAGAAAATTCTCATTCGCTTTCATCGTTGTTCGGTATGCGTTTATCCGTAGATCTGGGTCATATTTAACCAATGTTTGAATGAGCAGATTACTACCACAAACGAAGAAGTTATTAAGGAACAATAGTATGTATTCTGAGTATTTCAAATTTAAATTGTTTTCATTATTTGCTGAACCTTCTTCTTGTCTGTTTAATGTTAATGGTCTAGAACTTTTAATTCGGTTATTTCTCTTTCACAGATGTAACATATGTTTGCTATATTAAGAGGTTGTTCATTTTTCTCAGCGAACACCATAGGCATTGTATGTTTCGATCTTAATTTTCATACAATAAATTTGCAATTATGCCCAAAAGTATCGTAAAATACTCCAAAACAACCTGTTCCCCTCTACACTATTTGCTTGTATCTCATGTGGATTGATTTAAAATACAGATTAAGCCCTGTATTATGCTGTTTTAATTGTCCAGGATAACATATTGAGTTGTGTATCAATATCGCCTTTTAAACTGCAACGAATAACATATGAGATTTTTAATCGTTGCTGATAGTTTTTACATTTTACAACTGAGCCTTCTTTTGGTAGTATATCTATTGGGTTGTCTACATTGTAACACAGTCTTTTGTGGTTTTTTAATAACTGTTCTGGTGTATAGAAAACATTTAAGCATTTTTTACATATATATCTGTCCGTGATGTCTGTTTATCTGTGTTGGTACCAATCTTGAAAAATGTTTTATTCCAGTCTAGTGATATATTCCATCTTTGTAGCCATTAGGACCACGATACTGATATATGATTAACCTGCCAACATGTATTTCTCTATTTTAATCATTATAACCGGTTTTATATAAAATGGTTAAACTATTTCATACACATTTACAGCTACATCAAGCGCTTTTAGAACTATCCCAAGATCCCACTTTTTTTCGGACAATTATCCAACCAATGACTGTATCTATCTAGATTGTATTTCGATGGTATCTTGGGTTCTTTTGGGGATTATTCAAACTTTATTCCACAGCATATAAACAATATGTATTATCAATAGTTGCTATACTGATACAAGCTTTTTTATTTTTAAACCATGCAGGCTATCATGTGTATAAGCTTCCCCTGAGTGATTGATACCTATTAATGTGCAATGTTAAATATCCTATCCTGTCAGACATCTAGTCTGTACTTTCGCTTATTTCCTATCCTAAGTTTGTGTGAAGTATTTTTTTTAGAGGGATTGTAACTCATTTAAAATTTTAAATCAATTTAAAAAAATTAATCACCGAATTATGAGGTGAAAACGTACATACTCAACTTGATCTCCCTCCTGTGTGGGTCTCTTCATGAGTCTGATCGTTAAGTCTAGCTGTACGTTTTCAGAACCAAATTGTCTGGTTTTTAGAATGATGGTTGTTACCCCATAAAAATCTATGCTCATTGACATTTATTTGTAAAGAATCTCTAAGTCTTTTCCTAATGATTCTGTTTAAGTTTTTCTTTGTATTGGTGTATCAAGTTTATATTTTTAACATTTATTTTCCCTTTTGCTTTACGTTGCTATTATATGAGTAGAACTACGTCACTATTTGATATGCAAACATCGTCACTATTTTACGAGCTATGTTTTAGCACTGTGACGTTGCACACATTTCAAAATCATGTTAGTGTGATGTAGTCCACACTTTAACAAATTTCACATCCGTCCACTTTCCAAAAGTACCGAACTTGCTTTCAATATATTTACGATTTATATCCTGTACCACAGATTATGTACACCGTGGAACTAAATTTGCATATGATGTACTGAGGCTATGTTTCACAAAGGAAAGTCACTCGTACTAGTATATATATCGCTTGTATTGTGCCATTTTTTGTTGTTGTTGTTGTTGTTGTTGTTCGTACATGGCCGAATGGCCGCACACGAACTAAATCCAAAGAACCAACGCCATTATTTTTTATAATGTGGCCAAAAATATATGGTATAACGGGTCAGTAATGTTTTAAGTAGTATACATTTTTAAATAATTGGAATTGGAATTTCTTGGTGTATTCATTTGTCGTAAGAATAGATGCGAAGTTGTGATGCATTTTACTATTATATCAGAGGTAGAGTTTTACAATTTTCACTTTCTCACACGTATGTTGTCTGCGTGAGGTTTAATAACTGCGTTGATAACTGTCCAATACTCTTACTTTTTTCATCTCCTACGATCCAATATAGAATATATTATCCGTCATGATATGGTTTTATTGTTTTAAAATCAGAATTATTTCGTACCCGTTGAAATCCAGTTTGTAAACTAGCAAAAATTCTTTAAAAAATAGCAGAATTCGGTATTTTTGCACTATCTTTGGTCTGACAAAAGAATTTTCCTACAAAAGCCTCATATGGAGAATTTTAGTTGTCTTTTCAGTCATTTTATAATTGATTATAGCTTAAATGATGAAAAGTTAACAATACGAGTGTTAGTCTTGCTATCTCAAGGCTCATAATTTCTATATTTTGCAGATTTTTTTTTTTTTGCAAACCCCGCGAAAAATTATGTAAAAGCAAGAGTGTGCGTTTAAGCAACAAAGCGGCTGAAACCAATTTGTGGTGGCAGTGGCGTTTGGAATGTATGCCGATAGCTGCCGTTCGAACCACCTCGGCTATTTACAAAACAAGGATTGACCAAGCAGTTGCGAATGCATCGTACTATTTTTTCATTTGCAACTTCTCGGTAAACCCTGCGGACAATCTAATCTAAGAAATAGCCGAAGTGGTCCGAATAGATTGCGGTTTCTTTATTGTGAAGAAATTTCCGGTTAACACAATGTATGATTTGAATGTAAATTACTGCGCCGGCATTTATCCGAGGCATATTTTTGTCTCGCAGAAATAGCAGAGGAGGTCAGAATGGTCTACTCAAACTGCTTCAGAGATAGCGCTCTCGCTTTTCTCGAAACGCCAAGGCCACCACAAGCTAAAATCAGCCAATTTCTTGCAGAAAGTCTTGCTCTTGATATTACCTCATTTTCAAGCGATTTTTAAAAAGCAGCAAAAAAGAAAGAAATTCTAAGAGAGAAATGAGAGCACCACTTATGAAGCAGTTTAACATTTTCCGTCCAGAGATTCGAAGTTACTCCACTGCATCCGAAAGAGACGAGAATGTTCCTAATGAAGGTCCACTATTCGATACCAGGATAAAATAGTAGTGTGTATTATAGTTATGTGACAATGTTTCATTAATGAAAATAAACATTTAAATGTTGAATATAACATTTTTGTCAGATTTTGCTATTCAAAACAAAAAAAACACAAATTCACAACATTTATAAAGTTCTAATATAACATGACAGTGATGTGTAAGTGAGGCATATACCCAAAACCATTTAACATGAGTATCCATAATTTTACTCTTAACTCATCACTGGCGAATTTTAATTTGAGATGGAGGATAATACCCGAGTAAACCAAATATTTTCACCTACCGGAAACAGGGATCTAGACTGATCTAGCCTGTATGTTAAAATTATGGATTGAGAAATATTGAGCCTTTGTTCGTGTGGCTTAGAATGTCCACGCAAGCTCGGGCATTCTTGGCCACATGATCTTGGGCTATTATCAGTACTCGGTCTCAATAAAATCAAATTTTTGTAATAATTTTCCAGACTCACAGAATTCTTTGAGTACAGAAATAAGTTAGCAAGGGTCTTACACTACACGTAACAGCCAAAATTATACGATGTAATGGAACAAGCAGTTTAGATCTTTTAAACTTAAAGAGTCACATCTCGAATAATGCATCTCATATCGACTTGGAGGTGATATGATACGTGTATATTCGTGGCTTCTGTCACATAATAAATACAGAAAAAATGCAGAGTTACGTTTTTATTGTCAATTTCTGTAGTAATATTGATAAATTATAAGGAAAAAGCATTGAATTTTGATTTATAGTGGATTTGAGAAACATGTTTCTGTATGAGGTGACAACGACATTTGGGCACATCGGAAACTCAGATTGTAATCAGTCGATATAAAATTATTGATTCACTGTCGCCATTCTCTACACATGTAATAACCATTTCTGTGTAATATAGTAAAATAACATATTGAAATAAGTACAATCGTAGTGCACTCCATATTAGTATGCTGATAAATTGTATATTTTAACTTAGTGAACGGTTAGGTATTCATGAGAACCAGTCTATGTCTCTTATCCTGTTTGACATGAACTCTTCCGTGTTTTTAAATCCATGAGCTATAATATCGTTGTTGACCTGTGGTAATCTTTGCAAGCCAAGACATGTTGATCCACTTTGTCCCACGTCGAAACTTGGCATATCTACCTAGCCGAAATAGTATTGTAAACTAGTGCCCTCTAGTGGATGAAAGAGTTACTGCCCGTAGCAAGCGAAATTAACTGACCCATGATAGAGCTCTTGATGTGACCTGTTACGTATTAAATATATATAAACTTATGTCAACATGCCTTTACTCTTTCGGCTTGTTACATATGCCAAAGGTCGATGTAGAGCGAAGTGGATTGACTGTAAGTATGTAAAATGTATGTGCGCGTGAGTGTTTGACATTTGTCTGTCTGTGTTATCATAAAACTCTGATAAGTCTACATGAAAGATCAACAATATAAAAAGTTGTCTGTAGACTCTGTTTGACATTTTCGCCCATCTCAAAATGGAAATGTTCGGACAAGAAGGGCTATCAAAAGCCCCACGATGATCACTGCTGTCGGCAATGTTTGCTCAGCTGCATCTGAAACATGAAGAGATAAGATTGGGAAGTGCATGCACTTGAATTGTTTTCTACTTTCTACAAACGCGTGGATTTAAATATTTTTACTCTCAAATGATCTAATAAAAATTAGAACTTATTGTCTCTGGTTTGCTGGTGCAAAACATATTACAACTTTAATCAACTACTACGAAACGTATAGCTTGCTTGATCTGTAAGGATAGAGAAATAAGGATACACGGAACATTTTTAAACAATATAAAGAAAACTGTAGAATATGAATGGCTGTGTCGAAAACAGTAATTGAGCCTTAGACAGATAGGATGCAAAACCAGTGGCACAACCAATTGATTGTCTTTGAGACAGGTTGGGGGACGCTGAAGATCCTGTATCGTTGTTTCAAATATTTGTAATTTTCTGGAAATGAGAGAAAGATGGTTCCAGACTTTTCTCTGACATTAGTCTGTAGAATGCAATTGTTAAAACAGCTTGACAACATATTATTTATTTGAATGAGATTCTGTTAAGATCAGGAATAATTCAGACTGCCAATTAAAATCCATGCTTTGAAGAAAAAAAATCAATTTTTTATTCAGCTAATAATTACTTAAATATAACCTAATACTGACAGGGAATATATATATATATATATATATATATATATATATATATATATATATATATATATATATATATATATATATATAAACTATAGATAAAGCCTGTGAGTAAATGGGAGAAAGGTTCACGATTTACGTGAGATGGAAATCGGTGCAGGTGAAAAGAAAAATTTCTAAGAGTTCAATGTATGAGTTTGTAGTTAAAAAAAAGCACGGTAATAGACAGAGAAAATTCAGTCAATGTATAACCAAATAATTTCAGCAATAAACATGGTGAGCAGCATTTTCAGACGTTATGCTGTTACCAGAAAATCTACAAGAATATCGCTCATTACTGGTCCGAATGGATATACTAGACCGAAATTCTCTCACCAAGGAATTCTGAACTATTACAAATTGAAATTGCGTCGTCTGCGTTCTTGGCATGATTCATGCACATTCATATATTCAGTCTAATTAGAATATTACACTGACAGAATTCCCCTGGCTGTCAGTCTGTTTTGTATATGATCATTTTAATGTTCTTAGTCACAATAGTTTTACCCAACATCTCCAACGCAGTTCCCAACCCACCCTCCAATACCCTCAACTGAATTCGCCTCCAACATATAATGTTACTTTCTTCGTGAAATGTTACTTACTTTTACCACACAATTTTTCGAGTTCACTCAGAGACGAATATCCTAGGGATGCAGTATATTGGCTGATGCTGCTGTTGCCACATTTATCTTCCTCTTCAAAAACACATCTCATGTTACTTATGACGTCAGATCTTTAAGAGAGAGAGAGAGAGAGAGAGAGAGAGAGAGAGAGAGAGAGAAAGAATTCAGTCGGTCATAAAGAGCATACAGATTTGTTCATCGCAAACCTTATTATCTGACTTTCTTGTAGTCCTTGCTGCTTTGCCTTTCGAAAACAAAAACACCCACTAATTGTTAACTTTCATGATCATCATAATCATCTTCGTCTTCTTTTATTATTATTATTATTATTATTATTATTATTATTATTATTAACAGAACTGTAATCGTAGAGCATGATATAGTGGCATTATAAAAGGAATTTGTTGAATTTGGAAGAAGTTACGAAGCCTAAATGACATACCTCACTACAAACCAAACCCCAACCCCCAATTCAATAATTTAGAAGAATTTAAAATATGTACATAATTCTAGGAAAATCGAATCTAATACAGTTTATAAATATGCATAAAAGCACGCATACGAATTTTCATTTGTCCACTTCAAGTGTTTTTGGCGTAATCGTGCTAATAAGGTTTTTGTAAAAGGTTTAAAATGTGTTTAAAAAAAAAAAAAAAACAATAAACAAAATAGCAGCAATTTGTGAAAGATCTAAACAGATCATATACATATAGAGATAAACAGTTTTATTTCCCTTTAAATATGTATAATTTAATAAATATTATGAATTTATAAATTAATGAAGATTATAAATAATCTTAGACTTAGAACTTTTTAGATATGTCTGCAAGTATCGAAACGGTGAATCTAATATATCTCTTCTTTAAAATACGTTCCATTTCAGAATTTATGTTGAATTATGTCCATTTGTACAAATATTATGCAAAGTTTTCAATATTGTCATAATTCATCAAATTAAATTAAAAATAATAAATTATATATATATATATATATATATATATATATATATATATAGAGAGAGAGAGAGAGAGAGAGAGAGAGAGAGAGAGAGAGATTATAACATTGAGATATTGTTTAATAATACGATAAGTTAATACTTAACAAAAAATAACTATAGAAAGTAACATACATTTATAATTATTACAATAACTTTGTATTTATATTACTTTCAGTTTTATGCAGGTAATTAATACAATTATAAAAGTTCAGTTCCAGTGTAATTTTCATTACATATAAAATAAAATAAGAAATGTCCAAATATTATGAATTTATTAATGAAAATTGTATATATTATCTTAGAGTTAAGACCTTTCGAACAGCTATTATCCAGACGGTGAATCCAATATGTTTCTTGTAACAGACGTTCCATATCCGAATGAACAATATAAATTGGCTTAAATGAAAAAGCTTGTAAATGACGGAAGCCGTCATTAAAGTTTGAGGCGAGATGAGATGAAAAAGATGGATCTATAACGTTATTTATGTCAAATCTAAGTCAAAGATTATTTAGAATCTTCTTTCATTATAAATTCATAATATTTAATACATAGTTAAAGGGAAGCAAAACTGCTTTTCTCTATTTCTTCATATATGTTTGGCTGTGAGTGTTTTCAATACAGATATATGTATCTTAATGATCCAGTTTTATGTATCTTTTAATATATCATTTTCCAATAAAATTATGCATTTAAGACTGAAGCTAGACCGTCTCAGAATGAGTCAAGCTATGACGTCACTTTGTTGACGTCATCTTGTTTACAACGTTAATCTCTTAGAAACCAAAGGGATTGAATGACGTAAAGAATAATTTGAATTCAGTCTGATGAAGTAATAAAGCGAAACTGGTCACAGATTTTACATGTTGGTGTTGCTTATTTTTTAATAATTAAATTTCATCTGTGTACCTCAAGTTGATTTGGGACCCTGGGTAGCCCATTGGTCTAAGGCGCTCACCTTTACAGATCACTCACATCTCACCTCTGTCCGCGTGGGTTCGAGTCTCGGCTCGGCCAACGTGGGTATGTGAGAAAGCTTGCCAGTAGTTTGCAGTGGGTCAGTGGTTCTTCCTCCACCAAAAATACTGGCCGCCATGTATAGCCTATCATGTGCTGAAAAATGGCGCTAAAACCACAAAAACTAAACCAAACCAAGTTGTTTTTCTTAATTGTGCTAACAAGTTTCTGTCCACAAAAGTCGAAAATGTCAAAACTGTGTAAAAATAACAAATAAAAAATAAAAAAATAAAATTGCAAAACTTGATGTAATGGCATGACAGTCTAATTAGGTGGTCTGCATGTGAATACAACATGCATCTCAAATTTAATGTATCTACCTCAAGTGCTTTTCGCTTAGTCGTGATGACAAGAATATGACAAAAAGTTTCAGTCCAAGAAGTCTAAAAATGTGAACAAAATAAGTTGGAAATTTCCTATAATGGCTTGAAAATATAATAAGTTCATCTACAAATGGATACAAGATGCAAACAGTGGGAGCATAAAAACATTGCCAGTCTGAAAATATAACAATGGATACAAGTTGCAAACAGTGCAAGCATAAACACATCACGTCAAAATATAATAATAAATACAAGTTGCAAACAGTGGGAACATAAAAACATCACCAGTCCAAAAAAAGATGATGAACCAACATTTGGGATTTTAAACAGTTAGATATAAGCCAGAAAGTACTGTCTATACTCGCTTATAATCGAATCCAATTTAAAGCAACATAAACCCTGATCTGCCATCGCATAATGCTTTGACAGATCAGGGTCTATGTTGTTTGTTACATTGATTACTCCTAACAAACGGCATAGACCCGGATCTGCCGGCTCATTATGCGACGGCATATCTGGGTCTGTGCAATTGGCGGTTTGACTAAGCTTATAAGCGAGTACAAACGGTATTAACCATATCAAATACAATTGGAATTGGTATCCAGATTGCTGGACGGTCAAATTATCCTGATAAATTACATGGTTCACGTTTTTTTATAAGAACTTAACACAAATGTATGTGCAGTCTACTAGATATTTGTCTGGGGTCCCTTCAGCGAATTAGGGTGCAAATAGGCACTAGTGGCTTTTGTAAATCTGGACTCCCTTCAGCGAATTGGGGTGCAAGTAGGCATTGGTGGGGTTTATAAATACATAGCTACGTTTGATTTGAACTAATGCAGAAAAATTTAAAAGCCTATATAGAACCCCTTTGACTTTTTTCAAAACAAAATGACGGCTAGAACATGGTGCAAGTATGTTTAAATCGCATACTAGTAATAAGCAATGATCTATATCCTATATTCTTTTCATAAATAAGAATTCATTGAATATAAAACAAAACATCGATACCTGCAAACTAACTCAGCAGAATTCTGAGATGTACTTCCAGTCAATAAAGCAACATTGTCCATCGCACACTTGTTCAATCTTTGTACATCGCAGCCATGGGAATAATCAGCAACCAAAAAAGCTGAGAGGGAAAAAAAAGGAATTATTTTGTTAAAGGTTTAATAAAGTTGTTATTGCTTTATCTGTTATTGAAGTGTTGGCATTGTCCGTATTTATTTAAACATATGTTTCTTTCATTTTCCTTTCTGAGTCATGTACTAAACTAACATGTGCTAAATATTTACCCTTATTAAATAAAGTTTTATTATTATTATTATTATTATTATTATTATTATTATTATTATTATTCCGCTTCAAGCACAACAAATATAATAAAAAAATCTCTAAATCTTTAACTCTTTCTGGTTTACGGGATCGTTCTCGGAACAGTTTTTCTCTACCTCCTTCGCAAGTGGCCAAAATATCACTAACAATAAAAGCGAGCTTGATCCGATTAGTGGAATAATTAGTTTTGTTGAAACGCATCCTCAGGAATATATATATATATATATATATATATATATATATATATATATATATATATATATATATATATACCAAACAACATGAAATAATTCGAAACTTTGGTGATTCATAGTGCAGATGCAATTGAACGTTTTCATTTAAAGCTGATGAAATCTATATTCAATATAAATTTGTCTAATTGTAATGTCACTATGTATGGAAAAATCGACATGTTGCCACGGAAGTTAAGACGGCGTGTAAGTATAGTAAAATATTGGTTTAGAAAAGAAGTTGTTCCAACGTGATATTGAAACTTTTATATAATGATTTGTATAAGTAATGATTTGACATTATTAATATTGTATAATAATATTAATTAAAACAATGAATTGTTTTAGAATATTATTCATTAAAACGGTGACCAAACAGTAGTATACAGTGAAAAATAGATTCTAAATTTATCAATACATTTTCGACAGGGAGAGAGAATTCAAGCTTTCTCGTATCTTTGACGTTGGACAAAAACATTCAGCAGTCAATATCTTAGAGCATAAATTCTTGTGAAATATACATCAAATCTTACCGAAAGTTAAAGCTGTTGCAATGTGTATCAGCTTCATGCTTGCCGTTGCGATTGCAATCCCTTTAAAAGCTCTGCTCATCAAATTAAGTCCTTTTTATATTGGCTCTGGGAATATTACGAGTCATCATTCCACAAAAAGAGGAGCAGGTGTTCCATATTTGGTGTTGTATTTATCTCTAGATGATAGGTTAACAACTTAAAGATAACACCGATCACATGACTTTCGAAAACTCGTTTTGTTTGTGCACGACAATTCGCATGTTTTTAACTTTTTATTGATGTAATGATCTTAGGAGCTAGCAATTTTATACTTCTCTTTTTCTGAAATTCCTTGTTACGAAATAATTATCCCCATACATACATACATACATACATACATACATACATACATACATACATACATACATACATACATACATACATACATACACTTCTTACAAGGCGTTAGATTCCATAGACCACTGAAAATTCATTGAACGTTTGGTGAAGAAGGGTATTGGACTAAGGCCACATAATAGTTGGCATAACAACCAAGAAAAATATTAATTACAATTGATAAGATTCAGAATAATATTGGAGCTGTGTCTTTTTTCTAAATTGTTCAGATTATTCGACACTTTAGTCTCTTGGGATATGAATATTCAAACCAGATTGAAAATGTTTATAGCGTATTCAGTACTTTACAAAATGTATTAAGTAATTGATAGCATTGACCAAAATGAACAATCATAGATACACTTAAAAATATTACAAAATGTTATCGAAATTTGATAAAGCTGGTCGAGTTAGCTGGGTCTCGAAAAAAAAAAGATGTATTATATAGATATGACTTGAGATAATTGTGGGTTTTACAAGACGTAGGAAATGAAAAACTTGTTATTGTGTCCTTTAAGCAATGTTTGCAAAATAACTTGTTAGATACATATCGAACTCATAAGAAAGTTCATCATTAAAGATATTTTAAATCTCAGCTAAATGTCGAATATTACCTTTGTATTTGGTCTCTTATTAAAGTTTACACAAGCGTTACGCATACTTTAATCAATGAAAGTGGAAGACGCATTACAATACCACTAAATGAACATATATGAACCCTATGTGATGTCTTACACATAAAAAGATGAGTATCGTATTGTCATGGTATGTCGATTTTATTCAAATTTAAGATCATCGTTTCTCCTATCATTCTGTCAATCTTATCTTACAGAAAAAACTTTTTACTTAATTCAGCAGATTATAAAGGCAACACAAAAAATATAATATGATTTTTAGTATTCGCCGTACATAGATAGCAGTGGATCATGGAACCATCCCACTGTCTACCTCACAATTCATTACAAGTGCGAGTTACTTTACAGGGAACAATGCTTAACACAAATACATAATTGTATATCCTAATTCTAAACTCAACACAAAATTTAATAATGGTTACTTTATAGGGGAGATAAAAAGAGAGAGGGAGACAAATGTCAAATGTTGATAGTCCAAAAGTGTCAAAAGTCGTTTAAGGAGAGAGAGAGAGAGAGAGAGTGGAAGAGCAAGTGTAACCATTTTATACACGTACACTCATATATTCGTACATACACATATACACATGCATGCTTATACACACACATACATATATACACATGTATCCCTGCCTTGAGCCAATAGCGCACTCAACCCGTCAAGTGGGTCTAACGTGTTAGCTAGCTAAAACGTACGAGAGATTTAAGCAGCTGATCTCTTATGCTAATGCAGCAGTTTACCGTTTATGCCCTGCAACGTTTTTGTACATTCGCACAGTAAATATGAGTAGAAACATAATTATCCTTCCCAGTTCAAGGTAAGAAAGCACATACTCGGAAAAGAAGAATAATTTACAGTGGGATTCAAATGTGGGTCTCTTGCGTAACAGGTCAACATGCAATAACTTGACCATGTACTTGACAACACGCCAGATGAAATTCTTTCTCATGATGTCATCAATGTCTATTAAAAAAGTTCTTGAGTATACACACATATATAAAGTAGAGCAAGTTCAAAGCTTTTAATACTCTAGATTGTGGAACTACTATTTGTCTGTTAATTGAGGGATTTATTTTTAATATATTGTATAGGAGGTTGGTAGTAGAAGAAAATAATCATTTAAAACGATAACAGAATGATAATATGATATTATCAAATGAGTGAAGAAAATATTTACTGTATAAAACTGGTTTGCTATAACAAGTGACCTGTTGAATCTAATGGTAACATGCATACGTGTATGTGCATGTATTTGTGCATATGTATGTATGTATGTATATATATATATATATATATATATATATATATATATATATATATATATATATATATATATATATATATATAATGCTAGTCTGTTAATTTGTGGATTTCCCAAGAGAAGTAATTTTGATGATTAACTGGAACAAGTTAGTTTCAAAGAATGCACAAACATGTTTATGTATATCGTTTTCAAACCGCCATAAAAGTACTCTTACAAAACATTTTTCTTTTGATTTTATCTTTTTCCACCACCACAAACTTATGGAAAAGTGCATCTAACCCTTGAAGCTTAGCTTTAGGTGGATTTGGTACACTTATAAACAGGCGAATAATCTTGGATAGGACCATACTTGTCACAACTACAATTTTTTCAAGTGGGGTAAGTGATTTTTTAAAGTGGGGTAAGTGATCTCTTTGACCACTGTACAAGTAAAGCTTTAACTTCTTTAGTCCTGTTTTCATAATTAAGCTTGACCATATCATCTAACTATATGGAAAATGTTATACCTAAATATTTACAATAAGATGCATTCCAGTCTAAATGGTATTCTTGACAGTACTTCATACTACTTCCAGTCGTACTTACTATCGATACTGTTTTGGTTATTTTCGATATTTATGCTGAGACCGGAAAGTTAGAATATTGGTGGACAAGATCTAGAGCTGACTTAGGGGACTCCTCCGAGCCATTAAGTTTGCGAGCGATGTCATGAGCATACGGTGAAATAAGATATTCTGTGTGTTTGATTTTATATCATTTAATATTTGGAAGTTTCCGAATCAAATGGGCTAATATCTCTGCACATAAAAGAAAAATGTATGGGGTTATGAGATCACCTTGTCTACATCCTCTGTTGATTTCAAACCGTGATGAACAATGTCCATTTACAGTGACACCAGATTCAATATTTTTATGGAAGAGCTGGATCCAGCCTTGAAAGTCTTTGCTAACATTTAGGTAAAATTCAAAAATGTATCAATAAAAGACCATGCAATTGAACCGAGTGACTTATCCTAATCAATTACAAGAAGAAGTTCAGGTATCTTTCATTTTTTTCGAGTACAACATTAGGTCATAAAGAGTACGGATAATTTCTCCTGTGTATCTGTCTTTAATAAAACTTGTTTGGTCACTGCTTATAATTGATTGAAGTGTAGGCTTAAGTCTATTGCAATACATGGTAATACAAATTTGTATGAAACTTTAAGAAATAGGTCTCCATTTTTTTTTTTTTTTTTTAAATGTCTTGGTTTATCCCCTTTATGGAGACACATTATAACACTTTCATTCTGAGTTGATGATAGCTCACCATTATTATAGGCAAAACTGATTTCTCTTACAAAACTACTGACCAATACATGTATAAAAGACTTTAAGGAACTTGACGGTAAATCCATCTGATTCTGGACTTTTATTATTAGGCATAGTTTTAAGACTTGCTGTTTCTTTTGTTAGTACAATACATTCATTGATTTTCTTTGTATGTCATCTAATATAGGGATGTCTCAAAGGTTCTGTGAAGCCTCACGATCAACTGGATCTACATGGTGATAACAAAATAATTTTAAAAGCATAATTTAATTTCTGCTAAAATTTCTAGTTAATTTTTTGTAAATCTTTCATTTTGTTTAGATAAATTTGGCATCATCTTACTTGTATGGTTTTCATTTTCCTATTGACAGAACTATTTTGAAACCATTTCCCCGTCTTCGATCCATTTTGCCCTACAACTCATTCTGACCCTTCTGTTTTTGTTGGTACCAATTTACACTAACTGGTCCTTTTTATTTCAAATGTATGTAGTTTATTGATATCGCTTTTCTCTTGCAAAATATCAATCTCATTAGCAATTTGAGGGGCCCTGGGTGGCCGAGTGGTCTAAGGCGCTCGCCTTTACAGATCACTCACATCTGACTTCTGTCCACGTGGGTCTGAGTCGCGACTTTGCTGCACCATATTTGCGTATATTTCTACATTATAAATAGTTCACATGAAATATTTAACGTAATATTATTTACTTTTTTAAAATAATACTTATGTATTTCAAAAATATGGGTATGCTTTAACTTTGTTCGTGCATTTTCATTTCATAATATATCTTCATTTCATGAGAAAATCGGAGTAGCAGGGTATTTGGGAAATTTAGACCACTTCTCCTCATACACTGGTTAGAGGATTTGTCTGCAACCTTGTAAGCTATATATGTAACTGGCGTAAATGTGTAATAAGGTTTCATTTTTTCCCTCTGGTTCATTTTTGGAGAAATTTATTGAAAACTTGCCAAACAATGATATTTTACATTAGAAATTGAGTTAGTTCTGGCTTCTCCTCCCACATCTGTTGGAGGATTATATTGAAACTTTGTAAACTAGATATACTGACTGAAACTGGGACTGACATGCGGGGATACGCAAGTCTGTGTCTGCATGGGAATCTATTTTAAAATAGATTTATCAGTGATTAGGAACATAGGAATGCAACCAACCACTTAGAGATAAATTGGGCTAAGGTTGGGAGTTCATGCTATCAAACATCAATACAAAATAAAGACAAATCAAAACCCATTATAAACAAAACTACGTCTCCTTTTTAATGCATAAAGATAAATTACTCTTTAGTTAAATAAAACTGATCCTTTTGTTCTGAGTACCAGAAATTTAAACTTGCACATACGCAATCTCTTTTACTATTGTTGTGAACAGATGATCGATATAAGAAGTACCCGTCTGGCTTGAAAAATCTGCTCAGAAACAACTAATTCATTAGAAAAGTGATTTTACGTTCGTGCGAAAACAGATTTCATTATCAAAAATCTGCATTGAAAACAGAAAACAGAAACAAAAGACAATCCAAAACGCAAAATAAATCAACGTATCCACTGTGAAAAAGGAATTTTTGGGAAATTAGGGGCATAGTTTTCCAACAAACAACTTAGAAATTATAGCAGATTTCAACCAAATTTGGTATGCAGCTTGACACTGACGATACCTCATATTTGTTCAATCTTCAGCATTCTACGTCATCAACTAACAAAGTTAAGGCCCAGAAAAAAATAACGTGATTTCTCAGAAGTAACTTGCGTACGGGTAAATTGTAGGCATTAGTAGGCTTAAACCCAAAACCAATTTTATTTTATCGTTGTTGCCACACAGGTACTTATGGATGTAAACAGGGAGATCTCATTGGGCTGGATTTTTACAGTGGGTACCAACAAGGGAATTTTTTTTAAAAAACGTGGCGCGCAGTATATTATATTCGTCGTTTAAAAAGCTTCCTCTTGGATAAATCATTGATAAGATGCAAGCATGATTTGCCGGTCTTACTACAAAGTCTAGAAATTTGGCCAAATATTAGCATTACGGTCTATGGGAATTGAATTATTTCCTCGCTCAATTATTATCTTTGTTATTCTTTGCTTTCAAGAAAGATGTATATGCAGCTCTGCACTGATACAACTTCAGCTGTCTACGTCACTATTTTGTAGAGTTATTGTCACTACATTTTGGACCCAAATATTTTTGCTTCAGCACAGTAACTCTATTAATCATGTTTTTATTTCAAGCAAATTTTG